>AWYF02000933.1:0-24840 GCA_000504405.2 Mycosphaerella sp. Ston1 | reverse complement strand
ACTACAAAAAAGCAAGCTCAAGCCAATTTCCATTCCAATCTAGATAGATCCATCCATCCATCCATCCACACACTCCCTCCCTCTCAACAATAAGAATAAATAAATAAATAAAAAAAAGCACCAGTACATACATACATCCACCTTCTTCTTCTTCTTCTTCTTCTTCTTCATTCTCCAAACCCAGCACACATCATCCCCAACCCTTTCCAAACTTCACTCACTCTTTATACCCCTTCAGCGCCTCCCCATTCCCCGCTCCACCATACACATACTCCGCTTTCCCATGCGCATCAGTCGTCCACCACCCATCATTCCCCCAATGATTCCACCAACTACTCCCTGCGACAGTGCTCGTTCCGACGACTCTGTATGTCGAGGTATAAGTGATAGTTTTGACGGAGGTGGTTTTCTTGCCGTGATAGCCCAGCAAGGTGGCTGTTGTGGTGAGGATTTTGGTGGTGGTGAGAGTTTTCGTGGCTGGTGGGGATGTGGGAGAGGTGGGTTTGGGAGTGGTTGTGGAGGAGGTGGAAGTTGGTTTTGTGGTTGTGGGAGTGGAGCTTGATTTAGTGGTTGTAGTGGTAGGTTTGCTTGTCGTTGATGATGTTGTCGATGATGATGATGATGTTGATGGTGATGACACGGCGCTGGATACTCTCGTCGTGCTGCTCTTCACACTCGTAGAGGCCGAAGAGGTGGAGGAGCTGATGCCCGAAGAAATGCTCGTTGGGATATCCACACTCGGCGGTTTGACAGTGACACTCACGTTGCTGGTCTCCGTATCAGGATCCTGCACGAGCTGGATACTCTGCCACTTTCCCGACTGGTTGGTGTAGTTGTAGGCATAGGCGGGATTATAGCTGTGAATGGTCACCTTCCGCACATACATCGTGTACGGACCACCCGTGACATTCGTCATGCCTCCCGCCCAACTCATGGTTCCCGAATTCTGTCCAGGATCACCTCCCGCCCAAATGCCCAGCTGCAGCTTCGAAGGGGTTTGCGGATATTGGTAGTTGCCTTTGTCGCCGGAAGAGTCGGCGTAGTTGAGCGTGCGGATCACTTTGCCATCGACTTCCCAGTTGGTGTATGCTTTACGCCATTCGACACTGTATTTGTGGAACGTGTCTTGTGGGTGGGAGACGTCAAACCAGGAGCCTCGGTCGTAATTACCTGTCAACCCTTTGCTACACGGACACATACAATTGTTAGCCTGCGTGCTGTGCGGTACAATGAGGATGAATTGGAATCACATCTTACCCAAAGTAGTTGTTTTGGCCTTTGCCGTCTTTCCATGCGGCGTTACCGAAGTTGTTGCCAGAAAGCTCAAAGTCTGTTGATGGTCAGTGAATGATAAATAGTGTTGAGCATAGTGAGTGCCTCACGTACCTATTTCGTCAAAATCGTCCGAGACCAACACTGCACTAGAAATCATGCCCGTTCCATTGGCAACCCTCATCTCAACATCAATCCTTCCAAAGAAGATAAAGAAGTTGGTCCAAAGCTGCGGTGCATCGTACCGCTTGTTGAATGTGAACTCCGCGCCATCGGCTCCAAAGTTGATTGTGGCGTAGTTGGAAATCGTCCAGTCGTCCGGTATAGACTTGATCTTGGTGAAGTCGATCTCGTAGGTATTAGTTGGCAGGCCTGGGTTGGGCGTGCATGCGCCAGTCGCGTTGAACAGCGGGTTACATGGCCAGAATTGTCCATCTGCACGCTGAGCGATCGCCGAGCCTGCAATGAGCAGGAATGCGCCTGTCGAGACTACGAGGCTGAGCATAGTTGATAGTGGTATGCTGTCGATGGGGGAGTGTCTGCGTCTGCGTGGGGAAGTCAATATGATCTGGATGAACAAAGGAAAGCATATCGATCAAGGCCAGACTGTTTTCAGATTATGAGGTACAAAGAATCGCCTCTACCCTTTCAGCCACTAATCAGATACTCATCTCAACAGTACGCAGTTGACAGAATTAGTGCGCAGGAACAAATCCTTCTCCGGATCATAAGTGATTTCCAAGCCGGGTGCGACTAGATGGTCATAGGAGTATTGAGCAGACTGATCGTCCACAAAGCTCTGCACGCCAATAGTGCCATACTTTCCCGTGTTTAACGGCACCTCACCATTCGCCTGGTAATATGTATAGACCACAGCCCCGGGTTTTGCTTCTTGAAACGTGGCGATGAAGTGGTAGTAGCCCAGCGGCTGCGAGTAAAGGCTCGTATACCATTCGAAAGACACATTCCTGTTTGGAGCTTCACCTCCAATCTCGTAGTAGAGGCCTTGCGCTGTGCCCTGTGCCACGAAAAGATCGTTCCAGTAGGGCAAAAAGGCAGTGTCGGGAAGACCCCAATCATCATTGGTATTCATTCGTGGCAGCTGAGCATTGTCGAATGAGTAGTGGTCGACCGATCCACTATCATTACTGAGTGCTATCCAGCCATTGATTGCGACCATCACACTGCTGCTTCGCAAACCATAGGCTTCAATCTTGAAAGGAAGCTCAATAGGGTAACGCTGGTCGTCAAAATCTTGTGTGGCAAGACCGTCGCTGCCCACTCCCGTAATGGCAGTTGGGTTTGCGAGCACAACAGTTGGTGCTCCGAATTGCTGCCCGATCAATACTGTAGTCGTCTCAAGGATAGTGGAAGTGACAATGGGTGTCTCCGTGATCAAGGACTGGACGATTCGAGTAGCTGTGGCTGTCATCGTTACCACAGGACGAATGGTGGTCGTGTTGGCCAAAGTACGATATGGCTGGATCGTGGCTGAAGCGGTCAACAGGTCGAGCCGGGTGTAATTGGATGACTTCGTTGTATAAGTCGTGATCGTAGACGTCTCCAGCTCCAGGCTCATGCAGCTGCAGCCAGACGAGATTGCAGATACAGCGGCTCCTTTGAGCGCTGGAGGAAGATCTTTCGGGTGTTTCCAGTCAGTGTCAGGACCGCTCTGTAAGTCCGGATGCCAGTGTGGCTTTCCTCTCCAGCCCCCAAATTGACGCTTGACACGATCTGGCACGCTCGAAGCAGCTGTCGAGTTGCCGCAGATCGTGGCTGTTGAGATGACAGTGGTATATGAGGTGCTAGTCGGAGCATAAGTTGTCAACCTATCCCGTGTAATTACAACGGTGTTGTTCGAATAGACAGTTGTGGTCGAGCTGTTCCCTATCATGGTGACAGTCGGTAGTACAATGGCCGAAGCGCTAGCTGTGACTGTTACAGTGGCTACAACACTCGTACGATTCATCGTGACATAAGCATGCTTTGTGGATGTCTTTATGACAGTTTTTGCCTATAGCAGACATTAGAATCAGCCCATACTGCGTAGAATCGACCAACTTGCAGCAAGTCCGAGAACTGAAGAACACAAAGAGCTTGCAGCATCGTAACTCCGTAAAGCTGAGACGTATGGAGCTGCCTCGCGACAGGTATCGATCTGCGCAGCTGGAGGGTGTGGGTGATGCCAGGGTGGATGGGCACTGGCGGTCGAGCTGAGAAGCACTGCTACGGCAAGACTGAAACCACCCATGATTGCAGTGTGATTATGAGAGCCCGAGGAAGTGAAAGAAGGGAGCATCACAAGAGCGCTCGGAAGAACTTGTATCGACACATATGCTCTACATTTCGAGCATTTCCAGAGACGCGCAGACGGAATGCTGGCGACCGCCGCAGTACTTCACATCTGTTGGTCCATGCCATGCTCTCTTGTGTCACGAAAGTCCTACAAAAGTGCTCCGAGGAATGCTGCGCGTGGCGGGAGCGTGGCGACATTGTTGTCGGTATGGTCCGCGAGGCATGGAAATCGGCGGGAGTGACCGATCCATATGTCACATGAACGATACGAGCATTGCTATTCCATGGCCATTAACAAGATCGATGTTGTCAACGATTGGGTGGGAGATAGGGGAAGCAATGTCACGAGAGTGAAGAGCGCAGAAGTTCACTTCGGTCACGTGAGTCTTGGCGCGTTGTCACCCTTGACTTCAGCTGTCAAGCTATAACCACATACTGCATACTACATGGACGAAGCACAATTCCAATCCGCCATCCAAGAACTCGCACAACAATTCCAGACTTTGAAGCATACCGCTAAGCTACAAAACTGTGACTGGCAAGATGTAACTCTCATCAAAAGCCAAAACCTCCCTTCCAGTCTAGATCACTTCCTCAGACTTACAAAACAACACTCCTTCCGCAGCAACAGCGAGGAGGAAATCCCACCAGAAATACTCCCTCAAGAACACCAACAAACCACAGAATTCGCCAGCGAGCTCACCGATGCAGAAGACTCAGACTCCGAATGCCTCCACAAATTTCCCCCAACCCAATCATCATCATCAACAACAACAAAGGCAACAACAACAAAAGCAATAATCACCTACGACATAATCTACTCCCCCACCTACCTCGTTCCAATCCTCTACATCCACAAACCTCCACCACCATCTATAATACCCCAAGAGACTTTCCTCTCCAGCATCAAAGCCTCGGGACCGTCATTAATCGATCATCCCATAACAGGCAAACCCGTGTATTTCGTCCATCCTTGTAGGACGCAAGAAGCTGTTCGCGAGATTTTAGGGACTACAAGTCAAGGAGATGCTAGGAAGGGAGGAGGAGGAGAGGGTGGAGGAATGGAGTGGTTGATGGTGTGGTTTGGATGTATTGGAGCTTCAGCTGGGGTGAATGTTCCGATGGAATTGGCGGTGGCGATGACTGATTTTTTGGAAAAGGGGAAAGGGACGTAAGGTATGTATGTATGTGTGTTGAAATTGACTGACTACCTTACTGTGAAGATTTTGTGTCGTGTGTGACTTGCGACAAGCTGGTTGCTCTTCTTTTTATTGCTATTGCGTTGTTTTGCTACAGTCGCCATTCAGCCTTAGTAGCTATTACAGTTGTCAAGGTGAAGAGACACGAAATTGCGAAAAAAGTTTCTTTGATCATGTAAATCCATCCCTCATAGCTATGCGAGTTGTCATTACCAAGCATTCGCCAGTCTCTCCCGGTAGACATCAGAGTCGAGTCCACATCTATGCAGTTATCCTTGTCTCATCTCCAGTTCGACAGCAGTCCTCGAGGACATAAGGAAAGGATGTCCATGCGCCTGGTGTCGCAAGATCACTCGACACCTTAAGCAGCCTCCTCCACATCAGCAGGGTTCTCGCCCTCAGCATCAGCAGGAGCATCCTTCATGTCCTCGTCAGGCTTTGCATCACTCTCCTTCCCTGCGGCCTTCCTGGCGTCCTCCTCGGCCTTCTTCTTCTCGGCCTCAGCTGCTCGTCGAGCATCATCTGCGGCCTTTCGCTTGGCAGCAGCCTCTTCCTCGACCTTCCTCCGAGCCTCCTCTTCTTCTTGGCGCTTCTCGTTGAAGCGAGAGATGACAAGTGCGGCAGACGCACGCAGTTCCTCGAGCTTGGCGACATACTGTGCTTTCTTGGCGTCTTCGCCATCCTCATACAGCCAGTCCTGCGAGGATCATGTTAGCATAATCATATGAACCAGTCAGATAGGGACTGCTACAACTTACTTCAAGTTCATCGCACTTGGCGCGAACCTTGGCCTTCTCCTCATCACTGGCAAAGTCTGAGTAGCCGTTGCTAGAGTATGGCTCATCAATCTTGGCGCGCATCGAGTAGATCTCCGACTCGAGCTCATTCTTGCGATCTTCAGTCTCGGCGACAAGTTTGTCTTCCGAGATCATCTGGCCTTCCTTTTCGAGAAGAGCATCCTTTTGCTGTTGGTCAAGTGATGCTGTGCCAGAAGAGATTGGTAGATCACCCTTGCGGACTTGCTTCTTGACCTTGCGAGTCTTGGGCGCTGTGGCTTCGCCATTGGCTTTGTCGGTGTCCATTGCCTGTTGTCGGGAGTTTGTCAGCAATGGTTCCGTTTTCAGGCGTTTCGCCACACGTTCGTCTTCACGAAGTCGCAATTTCTGGAGCTGCGCCGCAGTCATCGTCGTGGCCGCTTCCTCCTCTTCTGTCGAAACAAACGCAGAACGCAAACCCGGGGCTGTACTCACATCACCATCCTTAGCCTCTGGAATAGGCTCTTCAATCTCCTGCTCCTCAACATAGTAGCCCTGCTCCACGTTCAGAATACCGTGCAAATTGAGGCGTGCTTTTAGCTTGCAGATCATAAAGTCGTCCTTGGTGTCTGCCTGCACACCCTTGACGCTGAAACGACCTATCCATGGGTTGATCTTGCCTGGTAGTGCCTCGGGCTTCGCGTATTTGGCCTCCAAGTCGAATGGCTGTTTTCGGTAGAATGTGAGGATTTTGGTCGATGGCAGGGCATTACCTCTGTTGAAGACAGTGAGGCTCGTATCCTCGTCGGGAATGTCTGGTGATTTCTCCCAAGTGAACTCGATAGGGTAGTTCACAATATCTTGCACACTGAAGTCGCGGACACGGAAGACTGGTGACAGAATCGCACAGCTGAAGGCACATCCTCGCGCGATGGCCTCGTCTGCGTTCATGGTAAAGCTGAGGGTCTTGCCGAAGAAGCCCTGGATGATGGCCTTGAGTGCTGGTACACGCGTGCAGCCACCAACCAGCTCGACGTAGTCGATATCGTCCTTCGTTAGCTTGGCCTCCGCCAGCGCTTGCTCGAGGGGAACGTGAGCGCGGTCAAGAAGTGGCTTCACCAGCTCCTCGAGCTCCTCACGCTTCAACATGCCACGAACATCGACATCATTCATCAGCGATTCAATGTTGATGGGTGCCATGGCATTTGCAGAAAGAACCTTCTTTAGCTTCTCCACTGCGGCAGACACACGCACACGGGCCTTAGGGTTCTCGTAGATGTCTATAAATGAAGTTAGTAGCTGTGCAAGTGCAGATGTAGGTGCTAATGACTAACCGATTCCATTCCGTTCCTTGAATTCTTGGCGGAAGTGTTCGATGATGATCTTGTCGAAGTTGCGACCCCCGAAGTGTCTGTCATAGGCAGTCGAGACGACCTTGAGCTCTCCCTTCTTGAATTCGCAGATAGAGCAAGTGTAGTTGCTGTGGCCAATGTCGACAATCGCAACTCGTCGAGGCTTCTCCTCTGGGCCTGGCAAGTCGAGCTTGGTGATGCCGTATCCGAGCGCAGTCGCGGTCGTCTCATTGATCAGACGAAGCACCTTGAGCCCTGCAACCTCCGCAGCGTCGATGATGCCTCTGCGCTGCGCGTCCGTATACCATGCCGGCACAGCAATGACCATATCATTCACCGGTAGTTTCAGCTCTTTCGATGCGGTCTCGCGGGCTTTTGTCAAGAACATGGCGATCAGCTGGGTGGCAGTAAAGACTGTCTTCTGCCCCAGATATGTGACCTGGGCGCCGACCTGGCCATTGACGTCGACCAGCGGCGCGGAAACAAACTCCTGCTCAATCTGTACATCGGGATCGTTGATATTGCGGCCGGCAAGTCGTGTGAGGGAGCCGACGGTGTTTTTAAGATTCGAGATTTCTTGCGTCTTCGCAGCCTCGCCGAGAAATCTAGATTTTGAGCCAAAGCTCACGAGCGATCTGTGGAAGGGTTAGTGGGCGGTAGGAGAGTTGGAGGAGGGCGGTGGAGCAGGCGGGAGACGTACGGTGTGGCGCGGTTCGAGACTTCGTTCGTAATGACATCGACACCCTTGTTGCGGGCAACAGCCTATAATGGAGAAGTGGTCAGCGAGGCTCGTTCGAGAGATGTTTTGCGCTGGCGGGCGAGGCTCACAATCACGCTGTTTAGCGTGCCGAAGTCCAATCTGGGAAGTGGTTAGCTGGCTGCCGTCTGGAAATGTCGGCCTCAAAGGTGTAGTGTAGTGCGTGCACTTACCCAACGACAGACATGGTGGGCAATGTCGTCTGGTCTGGTGTGGTGAGGTGTGTTGTGTACAGTAGTAGATCGGTCGGGTGTGTGTGTGGTGCGGAGTGGGGGCGGAAAAGTATTCGCACTAGTGGTTGTATGTTTCTTCAAGGTGTTGTTGAGGAAAAAGTTTCAGGACTGGCTCACACTTCAGCGATGCTTGGGAGCCACAACACAAAACAAGCAATGCGAGAGTTCGAGAGAGTGGGTATGTCGCTTGCGGTGTCACTACTTGTCACGGTGACTGCTCAAGTGGATTTGACGACTTGGCTTCGTTCTCCAGCCCGTCGCCGACTAGAAGTGAATAGAAGCTACCAGCGTCTTCCCATACACTTCCCCGTCACGTGACGCAGCAGTGCAAAACACGTCATCTTGAAACGCTGGCATCCTTGTCGACCAACAACATCAACAACAACAACAACCTCACCATCCACCTCGTCCACTCCTCGAATCGAACGTGGCCAGACACCTGTAGTCAGCAATACAACACCCAGCGCAGTCTTCTCCCCTGGGATGAGCTAGCTGCTTAATCAGCCTTCGCTTAGTTCAAGGTCGGCATAGTGGTAGTGAAACAATGGAATGGGACCAATGTATGCATCCTCGTCCTGTATTTGCGAGTCCTATGCTGTGCTGGACGATATAAAAGTACCTTATACATCGCTGCGCTTCCAGTCGTCTTCATGACAACAGTCAGCACGCCGCAGAGAAGCCTCTATCTGATCGCCACAGTCATGTATGTGAATGAGCGAGTGAAGTTCGCCACCCTCTTCTGCTCTCAAGTCGGCGCGCCCATCAAACAACTCAGCAGCAGCAGCAGCAGCAGCAGCTAGCAGCCAGGTAGGCAGGTATGCCCAACGTTCTTCGCATCCAAATCCTCCGCTTCTCTTCCCTCCGTCCCCCTCGCCCACATACATCCTTCCACTTCCACTTTCACGGCATTGGCGCAATAACCGCAGTATGGCAAGCTGCATTGCATTCTCCATAAGCTTTATTGCAAGCCACGATAGTGGGCGGAGCTGTAGCTCCGAGGATGGCTCCCCATGTTGCCCCTGCAGCGGCATAGCAGGCCTACAGTAGGTTCAAGGTTAGCAGATTACCAGGTGATCTACTAGTATTCCTCGAGCTGAGAGAAGAAATCTCACCATGACTACTGCAGAGCAGCCAGCTTGGCAAATACCGTACGGATCGGCGAGAGATGGGTTGATGAGGGTTGCGAGCGTGATGAGCGTGATGAGGGCGAGGGTGAGAGTGAAAAAACGCATGGTTGCGTTGTCCTGAGTGTCCTGCGTGGAAAGTGTGTGACTGGAAAGAGAAGGCTTGGTTTGGTGCTGTCTGGTAATCGTTTTAAGGTCTTCGTTCCTGAAATAAGTATTGCTGTGGTCCTGAGGAAACGACAATCACTTCTTATACAGTTGTGACTTGCTGTTGCTAGGTTAGAAGTGTCGTAGAAACCTTCTTCACCAGCTATAGGGATGTTTCCAGCTACCTCGACGTGGTCTCAAATGAGACAAGACAGCACGATAAGGTGACTCGTAACTACCTTACCTATGAGACGGCTTGAGGCAAATGAATCCGGGAACCTGTACTTCGTAATGCAAGTCTCGGTGCTTGCGACTTCTTCATCGCTTTTCTATTGCGGACTGGGTAGGCCTGAATTCGAATTCGATTCACTTACTGCCTAGGCAGCAAGGAGTACTAATTCACCCTCAAAATACTGCGCTCTTTTCACGTTAGCTTTTTCCGACAGGGTGTAGCATTGATCTCTCGCGGCCATGAACTGAGGAAGATATGATATCTTCAAGCTCATTATCCATGCAGGTGACGCTCATCACAAGCAGTATATCACGTTTTGGCTCTCCCAATCAATTCTTCTTACTTGCTTTTACTGCAAAGCCTGATACCTCTCATATGAGCTTCACGAAACCACACTCTGCGCGACACTTACATACACCCTACTCGCAGCCACTTTCGTGAGTAATGATCTTATTACTTGTGCGATTGAATCGTACTTGAATATGGCGCTGTTCACTTGTTCCTGCAATGCTTGTCAGTATGATAGTGACATTCTGGAAGCCACATTGATCGCTATCCCGATATGCATTGGCCCCAGTTGTGTTTGATGTCCCTTCGTTTCGCAGCTTTTCGGCATAGCCTCAAGATGGAATGAACCTGAGGCTGCTGGAAGCGTCGCCGTGAGAGGGTGAAGAATCATCCGGTGCTGTGACGAACGACGGGCCGCAGTACACTGCAGTCAGTCGTGCGAGAGCATGTGATCGTGCTGAGTCGTCGAATGGAACCGCCTTGCTACCTGGATCCTGGGGACTTCAATATACACTTCCACCAGAAAGAGAAATTGCAAAATCGGTGATCAGCCGAAGCAGCATTCAAGCAGATCATCATCAATCCCAAGGCGAGGCTCTGCTTCATCGCCGCAGGGTTCTTAGTCGCCGAAGCCTGTCGAGGCTGTCGTTGATATTGCCCACACGGCTCCCTGCTTATGGCGCAAGGAAGGAGACATGTCGCAGAGCATCGAATCGTTCACTTCCTTCTGCATCTGTGCGCGATGCACAGAATACGCAAGTCTTAGAATGTTCTGGGCTGGGACATCCACACGTTGCTCCCGTTGGAATGGCCATCGTCCCGTTCATGTGGAAGGAGCATTGACACGACCCAGTGACCGGGTACGAATTGAAAGTACCTGCATTAGTGGCCTTTGCGTTGCGCAATTACGATTTGCGCAAAGCCATTGCGAGCTTGTGTCAGGCCGCTCGGTCCACTTCCGAATCGTTCTGGGTGGTATAGGTGAGACGTTACACCCGCCTGGTAGACAGGAGATTTCTCCGTTACTGGCGGTCGGTAGGTTCATCTCAATGTGACCGAATGGGAGGTCGATACGTAGTCGCATGTCAACATGTCTTCCTCACGGGAACCGGCCTGTCTTTCGTGGTACGTATCGATATATGATGCAAGGAATGCGTGCGAGTCCCAGCCATTGCCTCGATCCGGAAGGACGCTTCTGACTATCGAATTTCCCGATATGTGACGACGAGTCACAACTCATAGCGGCCTGTACAACCAGAAATTGAAGCTGTCATGATGGAGAAATGTGACCTACCAAGTCTTCCGTGCGGAAGAGGACAAATTTCAATTCATCATGCCATGGCCGAGGATCTCCTTGGCCAACCCACATTGGACCTGCGTCCTCGACGCAACAGACCTCCTCGGGTTACTTCTCCACGCGCCATAGCCGCAAAGAGATAGATCTCATGGCTGGATAGGGCGCTTGTCTAATCTTTCTAACAATCAAAGCATGGGCTTTCCTGATCCCGCCACTGCTGCAGATGATCAAATGGCAGATGCATCTGTCAAGCGCCATCGTATCGACTGCCGTAGTGGAGCGACAGACTCTAATCTGCACCTGAGGCTTCAGAACGGGCGCCCGTGTGTCACATGTAGCGGATGAATGCATGGCTCGAGAGCATTACGCAGAGTCTGGGTGTGGCTGCATGAGTGGAATCAGTCTGCAACCGGGTACCAGGGACGTAAGCGCATCGGTGTCTGTCAAGAAGCATGCGCTGGTACGTCCATGCTACGGTGACAATTGTCCAGCAGGTAGGTCGTCGCATTCCATGAAGTAAGATGGCAGAGTCGTACGTGTCGCCTGGGGGATGTGCTGTCGGCGTGTCCTAGCGCGACGGCGGGCTCCTCGAGACATGGACTACTGCTGCCGATGAGCGGGACGTGGTGGGATAGGAGTGAAAGTGTGTCTGGGTTTGTGTGTGTCTGCGTGTGTGGTGGGTGAGGGGGGAGTTTGTGATGCATCGCATATCGCATATCTCAGATCGTGTGCTGCCATGCCGCCACTTTAGCGACCGACGACTCTGCCTGACGAGTGCGTCTGGCGGTGAGCGAATCGGCAGTTTGCCATGCCAGCATATGCGCAACGCAGGCTGCTCACTGTTCATGCCATTCGTGCAGCGCAGCAGTGATAAGGCGTCTTTGTAAGCGCGGGTTGGCTTTGCGAGGGACCATTCAGCGGCGTTGAGGCGCCTGCAACGACTGCTGCAGGGAGCTCCTTGCGGCAGTCTTGGAGCCCATGCCCCCATGCTCGACAGCTTCTTCGGACGTCCTGCGTGCGCGCAAAGTGATGCCTGCCGTGGCCGCATCGGACACATGGTGGAGACACGTCGCCGCTCTGCACTCAAGCTGCCGCCGAGCAGAGCAGAGCAGGTCGGACGGCGAGAGAGGGCGGCGTTGCGAAGTCTGTCTCATCATCATCGTCGCCGTCGTCGTCGTCGTCGTCGTCGGATGGACAAATCTGTACAGACTCCGTAGTAGTTCTAGCAGAGGGGCGTCGTCGGTGTGCAGTACAGTAGTATACATACATACATACCTACATGCATATACACATACATACGTACATTCATACACATACAGTAGAACTATAGCCTCTACTAGCCTACAGCTGTAGTTCTACCTTACCTACTGACTGGGGCCCCCATCGAAGATCCGCTCGACTACTCCGTGCTTGTACTCTTCTTTCGCTGCTGCATCTGAGAGCCAAAACCTTAACCAAGATCGAACGGCCTGCGGTTGTGTTGCACTCCGGTGCCCGGGAGCTGGGAGCGCCAGCCGATAGGTGAAGTGTCGGGCCAACGGTTGTTCCTGTGGGCCTTTCTGGAAGAGCTTGCTCTAGCCTCTAGCACACACATCACTTGCGCCCACCATCCAACTGCTGGAATGGGATGCAGCCTGGCCATCTGCTGGCCTTACGCGCAGGGATCGCGCACCAAAACCAGCCGCAGCGGCGGTGAGGGGGCCAGTGAGCCACGGCCGCAGTTAGCTTCAGGGACCAATTTTCTCTGCTTGCTGCTTTTGGCGAGCAATGACCACGGGTTGGCGGTGGACTTGAATAAGGGCAACATGTCGCACCAGTGCAGCCCTCCATGGTATCACCAGATCTTGCCTCTTTACGAATCCATCTCTTGTTGTCTGTATTCGACGAGACTGGTGTGCGTCGGACCTGTCACTGGCTGTGCTTGGTGTTCATCCACTGGGTAGCGGTAGCATAAAGAACGGCCCTCTATTTAGCGTAGAGGCATCTGAAGCAACCTCAACCCAAGTCGTTGCATCGGCCTCTCTGTCTCCCTCTCTCTCCCTGTCTCTGTCTCTCCTCAGAAGCTGCTATATAGACTCGGCGACTGCCTGCTCGTTTCAGCTCTCCCATCACCCAGCAGTGCGGACATCCTCGACGACTATACAACCTGCTCGCTTCCTCTTCCCATAGCACCACCGGCCGACGCTATCCGAGAACAACCGCCTCAAATTCCAAGGCATCGATCGAAGCTTCTGTGGTTCATCTATCCGCGCCCCGTCTGCACTTCAAAGTCAATTTCGACCACACCCTCTCTCCATCTCTTCCTCCCTCTCTCTCTCTATACTCAAGACATAATCAGAGATCAAGAATCAAAGTAAGTAGAGTGCACAACACTCACCTGCAAGGGCTCCGCTAACCCGCGCCTCCAGATGGCCAAGCCAGGAAAGTGCGAGCACGCCTTCAAGATGATCAAGTCGGACACCACTTTGATTCTCTGGAACTGCAACATGTGCCACTCTGGGCCTCACTGGTTCATCTTCGAGTGTGCAAAGTGCAAGCTGAAGACCTGTCGGCCATGCACACAGAAAGCTTCATAAGGTACGTGTCAATGCTGTCGTTCCTCTTTCAAACATGTATGCTTACTATTTTCCCCATCAGAAACCCAGCATGATTCCATTCCGTCTACCAGTTTTTATTATATGAGGATATCGCTGCAGCGTTATGTTGTTACCCTAGCGTGGAGTCTCGGAAGGAGGATAGAGGTCGTATTGGCCGGCCGGACGGACGGGGGAGTGTACAAGGAATACCATTGAGACATCGGTGAGGGGATGGATGGGCGGCGGGAATTGTGTTTGTTGGCGTTCAAGGAAAGAGAAGGAAAGACGACTGTCCGCGAGGACTGGTAACAATAGATCCCGCAAAACCAATTGTAATTCGATGATTGCCTGCTCCAATTTCCTTGCCAAGTACATAGGCTAGGGCTATGAGGTGGCAAGCAGCTACATTAAGGTACCTTACCTCAGACATGACAGGCAGATTACCGCAATACCGTTTCTCACAGCCAGGAGGCAGCTTGCTCGACTTCCATTCTCCTTGTCGTTGAAGGCTGCCACTTCTGCGTTTACTGATTCTTCTTCGGTGACGACCAATGATGCCCCCAACACATGCAGCTTCTTCCGGTGCCTTTCGGGTGCAATGGTGAAGACGGACTGGAGGTGAGCGGCAAAGACCGTGGAGAACGTGCTGCTTCCAGCAGCCTGGTACTGGCGGTAAAGCATCACTCGGTAGGTGGCAGCTGTCAGCTCAACGCCTCCCGCGTCGCCTCAATCCGCCGCAGTGGGCTCAAGATCGCGGCAACCTCACTTCGCAAGGCAAGGGCTGCCACAACTTCCCGGAAACCGGGTGCTGCGCTCGCGAGATCTTGGGTGGATAAATACACAAGTACAGTAGGGAGTGAGGTAGCTTGATGAAAGCAGTGATTTGACCAAGAATATGACCATATTGAGATACCATAGCATCGGAAGGACATAGCCGCAGCTCCAAGTCTTCGTGTCTATCACTTCCATCGTGTACCTCCCGTCCCTTGTTCCTCGTTACCGCATCATCTCGTGCCTCATGAATTCATCAATCCGTCTTCCTACGCTCCGCCCACTACTTGAGCATCAACTCATCGACCTTGTCGGCTTTAGTTCGGGCAGCTCTGATGAAGATGTCAGTATCACGGCAAACGACCAAAGGTCAGAGCAAACCGACAGCTCCGCAAGAGCCACAAGACTTGCCGCCAGTGGTAGCTGCGTTGCATTTTGGGCCTGAAAGCGTCAGCTGACCAGTCTTCGTGGATAAGCGTGAGCATGATTACAAGTTGGATGCATATTGGCGTTGAATAGGATGTCGGCGTGTTTTCACTGCGTTCTCTGTGTGGTCAGATGGTGAGATCAGAGAGTAGTGGTGGAGGAAGAAAGCTGAAGTTGAAGTCCATCTGGACAGCGACTAGATAAGCACTAGGCGGGGCAAGTGGCACGTGAACAGGACGCACCGATTTGCCTCTAGTGGAGGTACGTGAGAGGCGGGGTGAGTGAACAGAAAGTCGTGGGAGTCGAGTTCATCCCACACTCCTGTCTGTTGCAGAAAGAATCAGCAACCTGGTGAAAGCCTTTTCGTCGCTCCTGAACCCGCCAAGGCATATCGAGTACGCAATATGCCAAAGGGGTTGGTATGCCCATGGGGAACCATAATCATGATGGAGAAAGTGCGTGTGGTGTTCAAGACTTCTGCATTCGAAGCTGTACGACGCTCCTGGGGCGGGAGGCTGAGCCTCCATCCTTGGCTCGAGCCAAGCACGACTTTCTCGACTCTCATTCGCTCCTCTGAATTCCCACAACCCAAACACCATCCAACACAACCACAGCCTCAAGCGCCAGGAGCATTGCCCCTGACATGACAGGCCCTTCTTCGCAGACCAACCGTCTGCTCAAGCATTGTCTTCGCTGCGCCTGAACGCCGCCGAGGGACCCAGGCGCCACTCTACGACTCATCATATGCCTTCCTGATGTGGTATAGACAGAGCCCATCCCGAAGACTATGCATATTCGCTGCCCTGAGCGTCTGTATACCTGCTTTGCTACTACGGCTCGCTTTCCTACTCGAACCGTGGAGTGGCACGGGGCTCAGAGCTACCCGCAGGCAACTGTGGTAATCTCCTCACTTGACTCTGTGCTTTCACAACAGGTGGGTGCTCCGCGCAGTGGTGGTAGGGCTGGCTATACCATATAGCAGCACGGTGTCTGTACCTTGGGAGGAGACTCGTCGAGCTGCTACTTTCCGCGCACTTCACTTGAACGGGGCTGGACCACGGACACACCTCACTCACTCTTCTCACCACATCGTTCAATATGCTGTCGATCGGCTTCTATGGCTTCTACATTTTCCTTCTCTCCGCGTTGACGACTGCTTCTCCCCTTGTCAAGCGCATAGCTCCGACCTTCGTCTTCAGCGGCGATGCGCCTTTTTCTGTCTCCAGCGATACTTTGGCAGCCGCACTGACCTGTCCAAATGGCAATCCGACGACCTCCGCCCCACCTGTCCTTCTAGTTCACGGCACAGCGAGCGTTGGACAAGAGACCTGGGGTGACGGCTATGTCCCTGCCCTCAAGACCAATGGGTATACAGCTTGCTATGTCACCATTCGTAAGTCGACCTGATGTGCCTGGCGATTATGATACTTATATCGTTGCAGCCAATCGATCAATGGGAGACATGCAAGTTAATGCCGAGTTCGTGGCATATAATCTGCACTACTTATCCTCACTCTCTGGCGGTCTCAAACCCGCCGTCATCGCCCACAGTCAAGGAAGCCCGAACACGCAATGGGCTCTGGAGTACTTCCCAAGCACACGGAATGTCACTCGAGCATTCATCGCTCTGGCACCTGACTTCGCCGGCATTGATCTCCTCGGAAGCGACTCTCTATTCTCCAACATATGCAAAGCTGGTCTCTGCCAGGCCGCGTTGTGGCAACAGAGCGCAGGTAGCAACTACTACGATGCACTCCACGCGAAGGACTTCACTGCTCTGGTGCCCACAACATCCATCTGGTCCAAATTCGACGGGGTCGTGGCACCATTTCAAGAAAACGCTCAATTGCCTGGAGCCACTGTCCTCAAAGTGCAAGACCTTTGTCCTCTCAGGCCAACTACACATATCACTATGACGATTTCATCTCCCGTTTTCCACTTGGCATTAGATGCGCTCAACAACGGCGGAGTGGCTAGCTTGTCACGAGTGCAGAAGAATGCTTTCAGTATTTGTCTGCGCGTGAATGCCAAGGGTATGAACAATCATATTGCTACTGATATCGGCAAGGACTTGACTGACCTTGTTGATGGTTTTCTGTGAGTATCACGTGTTATTTTTTTTGTATGCTGATGATGTTGGTGGTTTGGCCAATGCTAACTAATGAATGCCTTTGCAGTCTTGCGACGCCACAATTAAAGGCCGAGCCAGCTTTACTACCATATGTGCAGCAGTAGTAGGCCTACTCAGTATTACATAGGTAATTCATACGCATCCCACACCAACGATCATGTTACACACCAGTTTCCTTCTCAACCGTACTTATAGTATATGTGCATACAGCTGTCTACATTGTACCTAGCGACACACATTTCATGCATATCTCTACATTAAAGATACCCTATCGGCACACATTAAACCGACTAACACTAGGATCATGATCACTCGCCTGAGCATCCACGGTCGTCCAAGTATTCACATGAACATGCTCCGTCGCACTTCTCGCACTGGTAGCCAAATTCGGACTGACAAACATGTGATCCAACGCTTGCGTATTCATATCAAACAAATACGAATACTTTTCCGTCTCCGGCAACGCGAGCGCCTGATCCAATTCGCGCAAACCCGACACCGAAGAAAATGTGTGCAAAGGCTGCACGACGCTGAATTCGTTGTAGTCGCCTGCGGACATGATGTTGGCGGTGGCGTCTGCGTCGAGGATTTGGCGGATGAAGGAGCCGAGGACTTGGGCTTGGTTGGTTCGTTGGGTGATGCCGTTGTTGACGGGGGGCCGCGCGTTGCCGTGGAGAGAGGAGCTTCCGCCTTTGGAGGTCCAGTGGTTGTTGAATGTGAAGAAGGTGCCCTCGCTTCCTCCTCCAACCGTCTCCCAGTGCGCCGCTAGGGGCCTTCGCGAGGCGCTCCAGGCTGCGTTTGTGGGATCTATGACGCCCGGGTTGTAGCGGAGCGAGGGGCCCGGAAGGACTTCGTTGGCTTGGGTGCTTGAACCTGCTGTACCGTTGACGAGGCGGACGCGGTCGGCTTTGTAGAGATATGCGGTGCGGATGTTGCCGCCGGGCTGGCCGCCATTTTGGTCATCGACGGGTGGGAGGTCGACGAAGCTGTAGTTTGTGCCGGAGGAGAGGTTGTTGATGGCGTCGCGGAGAGTGGAAAGCGTGATGTCTGCGGAGACAACGGCGTCGTTTACTGGGCCGTTGTTGTCTTGGATTTCTTGTAGGAAGAGGAGGTCTGGGGTTTTCAAGTAGGTCACGATGTGCGAGGCTATGGCTTGGAGATTGCCGGAAGCTGGCTGGAGGTTCTCGACGTTGTATTGGCCGACGGTGATGCCATCACAGGACCCGCTGGACTCGAGTCCGGTGGGTGGTGGTAGAACAGGACTTCTAGATGAGACGGTTGTGATCATGGTGGTGGGGAGAATTCTGTAGAAGCCAAAGCCTTGAGTGACCACACCAGTGATCTCTTGGAGAGAATCACCTAGGAGAGTACTCGATGGGTTCGATGTCCCATCGAGCGGGCTGCCGATGAGAATGGCTTCTGGGTTTGCATCACGATCGGTAATGGTCAGGCCTCCACGGGAATTTTCGCCAGTCGTAGTCCACTGGCCAACCACCCAGGTATCACCGAAGCTGTTCGGCCTGTTGACAGCGCGTGGTGCAGTGATAGTTACAAGCTCTCCGCTCAAGCTCTCCCAAAAGTCGATGCCATATCGACTGGGGTCTAAAGTTGGGTTGGCGACGGAAATCAAGCTTTGATTGTTGGGTGCGGCGAAGACGTCGCCGTTGTCAAGCGAACTGAATTGCTCAGTCTGGACATGTCAGTACATGTACCTTCATGGAGCTGATGTCCTGCACATTATGTTGTACTCACAGGTGGACTGAGGCCTTCCTGTCCAATGACCAGAGGAACCACGGGGTTACCGGTCGAAATGGTGGTGATGTTGGTTGGGCGATCAATTTCGGTCAGAAAGATATAGGCTGCACTGGTACGGAACTCGGTCACTCTGCCATTGAGAGACACTACGTTGCCCACGGTAGCATTGGCGAGTCCCTCAGTGCCAAAGACGTAAATCGACTCGGATGTGCTGGCATCGCTGTCGGGTGTGGTAGACCGAATCCAGAAGCCTTGAGGTCCTTTGGCCGTGACCAGTCCGCGCACTCCGGTCACGTTCTGGCCGTTGAATGGCGATAGGAATTTATTGCCATTGATCTGGGCAATGCTAGGACTGACTTGCTGGGTGGCAGCAGTCGCGCAGAGTGCAGCGACCGAGCTGAGCGTGCGGAGGGAGAACATGGCGCAGACTCTGGTCACTGTCCGTCTCCTGCAGTGGTTTCTAGACTACCTGACCGTATTTACCTGATCTAATTGATTACAGCATCTTTATATATATACTGAAGTGCCCGGTTGACTTGCCTATTCGAGCCTCGCAGAGCCAAGTCCCAAGGCGCATCGTGTCCGCAGCGGCGAGCCCATGCTGCGAGAGCCTCTTATCACTGGTCGCCGCCCACTCGGAGGCGCGACGATCGTACCTTGGCCAAGATTGTGTGCCTTGCATGTTGCGCAGCTATCAGCACTGGCATCGGTCTTGGCCTACTGCTTGTGGCCGCGTGGGTGATAGGGCACTTGTGGGTGGTTGGCGGCACCCGAAAATGCCGACTGCTTACGATGGCGCGAATGGGAAAGCTTGGAGGCGAGGCGAGATGCGATTCTAGAACCACGAGAAGCGTCCATCGCGTCGTGCAGTCGAGGTAGAACGCGAACAGGCGAGCAATCGTCGGTGATAGAGGTAAGGCACGTTCATACCTCATTCCTGACAGGGTGATGTCCTTCTCCAGCCGCCAGCCATAAAGGCCGGCGAAGTGATGAAAGAATGCTCGAAGTCGCTGACGACGAGGTTGGCCAGCAAAAATTCCCCCAACCTGGCCCCCGAAGGAGACAG
This sequence comes from Mycosphaerella sp. Ston1, assembly GCA_000504405.2. Lineage (NCBI taxonomy): Eukaryota > Fungi > Ascomycota > Dothideomycetes > Mycosphaerellales > Mycosphaerellaceae > Mycosphaerella > Mycosphaerella sp. Ston1. The sequence goes on along the minus strand of AWYF02000933.1, from coordinate 5,164 downwards.
GATTCAGTCGTGGTCCGCGCTGTGCAATGCAGCCACTTCTGAATGGTTCCGGCATTCGTGAGCGCCAGATACCTTGAGAAGGTAAGTATGAAGAAGAAAGGAAAGAAGAAGAAGTCTGGGTGGAAGCTGGAGACCGTATATATACAGACTTTGAGCGGGCTTGGCGCCGGCCCGTCCAGCTAGTGGCCGCAGACGGAACAAGGCGCGCTTGCCGTCGGAGTGGCCGCACTGCCGCAGTGAAGTCCACGGTTGACGGGGCAAGAGCATTCGAGTTCCAGCCACTGCAGAAGCAGCCAGCAGATGGACATCCATAGGCGATGACTGATGAGTGATCTGTAGGTTGATCCAGCTGTGCGCGTGGTTGGACTTGCCTGCCCGGTAGGCCTTTTCCATCTCTTTTACTCGTGTCTGACCACAACACTCCATCACACAACATCAACAATGACAACATAGCAACCTAGCAACAACAAGAACAAGCACAACAATCAGAAATCAATGTTCGCGCTCCCGCTCATTCCTCCCCAAGAGGACGCCTCTTCCTTTCTGCGCACAGCATATCGCCCACGCGCCGAATCACCGCCTCCTCAAGCCGGCCAGAACCAACAGCAGGCCCACCGCGAGCGCCAACGACGTGATGAAGAGCGCAAATTACACCATGCGCGGAGTCCACTCGCTCTTCTCGCTGCAGACGAAAACGCCATCGAAGCCCGCAAGAACGCTGTCCGCATGTTCGGCTCCCACTGGATCAGACCGCCTGGTGTCGCAAAAACCCTCCAGGCGCAAGAGGAAGAGATCGCTGAGCGGCTCGAGCAGGATGAGTTAGAGCGGCAGGAACGAGGAATGGCCGATATGCAAGCTCATCAACAACAGGCTGAGGCCGAAGCAGAGGCAGAACAACACGCCGCCGCTGCTGAAGAAGCTGGCGAGCTGGAAGAAGAGCGCGATCTGGATGATGACATTCCTGACGCAGACGCCTCTACTGTGGACGTCACCTTCAACGAAGATAGTATGGTGGAAGGGAGTCAAATAGAAGCTAACGAGCTGGAAGAGCAGTTTGCTGTCATGGAAGAAGCCGAGTTGACGGGCGCGGCTCAAGACGAAGAAGATTTGGGCATGGAGATGGATAGGGACTTGGATGATTCTGTGCCTGAGGCTGGAAGCTATCAACATACCGATACGGAACTTGAGGAGAGCGATTCATCTGAGGACTCTCAATTCGAAGTAATATCGACACGATCGGCGAGGACAGGTGTCCCAGCCAGCAGGGAGAGGTCAATGCTGGCGCCAGCGATGAGAGGTGTTGGATTACAGGAGCGGATGCGAGCGCAAGTCTCTGCAGCAGATTCGCTACCGCGCAGTCCCGGGAGTCTGAATCTGTCGAGTTCGCTCCTAGACAGTTCGGTGTTGGCCGGCAGCAGTCCTGTTGTGCAGCGCCCGAATAATGGTGGGAGACAGAGGCCTGTACGTGGTAGCGCGAGAAGAGGTCGGTACAGCTGAAAAGTGTAAGTAGTACTGACCAACTACATACTCCGTATGCAATTGGGAAAAACTCTAATTTGTCCTCACTTCCACAACTTTCGTGCCATGGTACTGCTTGGCGCTGGACGGCTGACCTATGCAGTCTCGTGCGTGATGAAAATGAGGACACACCTCAGCATATACATATTGCATCGAAGTGCCCGCTTTGCAGAAAAGAAGAAACACAACAACATCACCACAATTGTCAAGTCAAGACAGCTTTTATTGCACCACAGCTACCATCACCACCAACAACAACAACAACAACCCCCACCACCACCACGACACCACATCACCACACCACCACACCACCACACCACCACACCACCACAGCAAGACTCAGAACAGAACGAAGATGTCCTTCTCTTCCTCTTACACCTCCTCTTCGTCACGCCCCTCCTCTTCGTCTCACACCTCCGCATGGTCGGCTCCTACCCTCCGAGCCAGATACCTGTCCCACGTCCCCACCGCTCCAAGACCTTTCATCAAGAAGAGGGGCAACAAGAATCCCATCCTACCACCTCTCCGACCCCAAATCCAACCTGCCATCCAAGTCACCGAGACTCACTGGCGCTCGATCTACGTCGCAGCGTTGCTCAATTTCACACGAGCGACTGCTGCTGCACGTGAAGAATCAGGGGCTTCTTCTTCTTCTTCTTCTTCTTCTCCTCTCCTCCTCCTCGACTTCGGGACTGGACCCGATCTCACTCTTTCTCACCCTCCCTCCGACCACCACGCTGCCGAGTACGACGGCACCGCGTCCGACGACGAGAGTGTCCGAACTCGAGAGGACGATGAGGCTTCGCTCCTCGAGCTTGCTCTCCAGCGCCAGAATCAGGGCGAGAGGAGGATGTGGTGGCGGCGGTCTTGGCTTGGGTGTTGGAGATAGGGAGCTAGAACTAGGTATAGAATACAATGAATGACTTGTGTATTCGTTCTCACGTGGTAGCGCTTTTGTCCACTTTTCTACGTGTAGTGCTTCGAGACTTGACCCATTACTATCAGTAGCCTGCTCTACTCAAGCACATACAATGGCTTTCACTAAGGTACTGAGCTGATTGTCTGCGATAACACAAATCTGCTCGCCGACAACCTCATAAAGAAAAAGGTGATGTCGGCTTGATCAGGTACAGTGCAGTCTTCTCCACCAGCTGAAAATCGCATCATCACTATGCCTTGTGGCGGAACGGCTGAAGGAGATACTACGACCGTGTCCTAGAGGCGATGATGCCAATCTCCTTCTGACACTGTTGAAACTCACGGAATGCCGTCAAACTTCATGGCTCATTCGCACACTGTGCGCTCTGTGGATCTTCATCATATCTTCGACGTGTCCAGCACGAGTCCGCCCTCGACCTCGCTATCGCCTTTCTGTGTCGTTCTACTATCACGAATTCCTAAGACCTGGCTGCAGACAAATCCCTGAGCTTTTGAATGATCTTATCACACGATTCCATATCTCCCGCATCTTGCCCTCCTTTCGTGCTCTGCCACACACTCTCCGGTAGTGCCTTCTCCAGCTCATCCATACCAGGCTGGAAATTTCTGACGTGGCTGCTCAAGGCATTGATGGCCTTCTTCCGTACTCCCTGATCTGCATCTTCTATAGCCAGCTTGGCCAATTTCGGCACTATCCCCAAGCCATTCGCGTGTTCTTGTGATTTGACATTATTTTGCACAGCAGTGCTAATGCACAATGCAGCATTCTTCCGCATCTCTGGCTCTTCGTGATCGAGTTGCCGTATTAAAGGGTCCCACAGCTTGAGCGGATCCAGGTTGTTTGCATTGTCAATCTGCTCAATGAGCTGCTCGAGGTTGTCCCATGCTATGAGTTTGTTCTCAAGGTCGACTTTGTCCATGGGTGCAACGATTGCGTGCATTGCGTCCTTCATGCGGTCTGCGTCTGACGGTCCTCCCATGAGCTGCGCAAGTAATTCTGGGTTAAGGCCCTTAGTTGGGTCCCGACGCTCTCCAGGAGGCGCATCGCCGCTGTTTGCGATGCCCCATTGTAGAAGTGAATTCAGCCCGTCGGCCATGGTCGTCGTGGTTTGTGGACGGTGATGGGGTGCAAGTTGATGCAGCCAGCTAGATGCGTATATCGAGTAGCGTTTTCGTTTCCGTGATCGAGGCTACTGCGCGCTGAGGAGTTGTGGTCGTAATGGAGATGATTGATGGTGATTACTTTCACTCCATCAAGGGCCGTCGTGACAGCCTCTTGACAGCGGATTCTCGACAGCACTAGCCGATTCGAGCGGCTTCTCTTACCTTCTCTGACCATTTTGTCTACTGTGCCTGCCCAACGCCGCCTCCGGACGTGTGTGCTCAGCTGCTCGTCTCCCTGCAGGCCCATGAACAGGCCTGAGGCACCATTGATGGTATGGCATCGGCTTCTGCTGTCGTGTGTAGTTCTACCTTTCGTGTAGGCGAATATGAGCAGAGGGTCGAGAACACTGACTACACCCCGCCAGACCCCGCTAATGCGGCTCCAAGCCTCCAACACTCGGCTATAACCGTGCAGGAGTGGCTATGCGTGCAGAAGAATGTGCTGAGGTGGCGGGACAGCTGTATGTGCGAAATTCATCGTGCGATGCTGACGCAGGAAGGACTGCGCAGCGGACGTGATGGCGGAGGGGGCCAACACTTTTGTAGCGGCACACAGGCTGATCGGGAGGCAAATCGTGGTCTTGGCGGAAATCAGTCCACGCGTACGGATGGAGGCAGCAGGAAGAACAGCAACATGAATGCGCAGCCAGCAGCAATAGCATCCCCAGGCAGCGATATTATGATATAGCAGTAGTACCTGACCTCACCGTTCATCTAAAAGGAGCCAGCATCGTGCCTCCTCGCTCAAATCACCATTGTGGTGTCAAGTCCCCGTGTTTTCGATCTCGCCGCTCTCTCCAAATAGCCCAAACTGCCCATCGAGGTCGACCTGCACAGCTGGCTCGTGCGGATTTGCGCTAAACACCTTCCCTTCTTCCATTCTCACCGACCACCACCAGCTTTGGACGAACTTACAACCTGACTTCCACTTCTTGCACACTCCATCTCTCACCACCACCCACGCACCATTGACGTGCGCTCCACTCGAGTACTTCTCACGCACTCTCAGCAACTCTACTACCACCACAAACACCGCCGCCATGGAGGGTAAGCTCGGGGATTTCCTATTGTTGCCTCGCCTTGCCTTGCATACCTCCAATCCGCCCCTCGACCGACGGCCACTGCCCACAGCTCATTGCGCTGACTCCCATCGTGATCCACAGAAGAGGTCGCCGCCCTCGTCATTGACAATGGGTACGCACGCGCCTGCTCATCGCCCACCACCGCCGACCACGGATCAGCTTCGCTCTCGACGTCATCAACACTATTCGAGCGAAACGAAGCGGCCGGTGGGACATGTACACGCGAGGAAGAGATACTGACTGTGATGTAGCTCTGGTATGTGCAAGGCCGGTTTTGCCGGTGACGATGCGCCACGAGCAGTCTTCCGTAAGTGATGACAGAACCAGGACGAAGGAGCGTGGGAGGGAAAAGCTGACATTGGGGCAGCATCCATTGTTGGACGACCGCGTCACCACGGGTATGCGACTTACCATCCTCGAGCCTGCTGTTGTAATTCTGACAAGAGCATAGTATCATGATT
>KZ105099.1:0-18473 GCA_000504405.2 Mycosphaerella sp. Ston1 | reverse complement strand
CTACTTAATTAGCCTTACTAGGCCGGACTAATGGTTTTAGCGCTTCCGGGGTAGCATGCAGATACAGGGTAAATGCATGGTATGGATAGACTATCGGTCGGATGTAGGAGGTGTCTGTACTTAATTTCGGTATCTGATCAGCCTGTCTAGCCGACGGGAAGCGTGTTATAGTGCAAGCGTTATAGTAATACATAGTCGCGAATTTCTGCTAAGAAAAACAATGATCGTAATTTTCCCATACTGAACATGCTGTTCGTCCAAACGACTGAGATTCAAACGTATGCCGTCGCTCAAAACCGACATTGATCGGAACATGGCGAAGAGGGTCAGACTACCGGTCAGGCTGGGAAGGACCGATGCCAAAAACAAGCTGGAGTGTGGCAGACTTGGGGTGTAGCCAAAGTTGCATGTTGACTACTGCTTGATAGAAAACTACCTTGATGCAGCGAATATGGCACGAATGCCTTCGTCGTATCGGGCTTTGTCTTGTATCTTTGCGGCGATGAAGTCCTCATAGTTCTCGCCCCAAAGCCGCAGAAGTGACAAACCCTCTACATCAGGGTCAAACTTTGCGAAAAACCGTGGTTGGATGTTGTGTTCGAAAACGAGTGGGAAACCATTGGTACTGCGCAACGCGGCGTTGTACCATAGTTTTCCTGTCTGCCAGTCCTTTCTGAGCCGTCTGCTAAAACGATGGTCTTGTTGCCTGGTTGCTTCTTCCTTTTCGAGAGTGTCGACAAAGAGATCGTACAGTCCTTTATATTCCTCAAGAGCAGGTCCGACAAGCTCATCAATGCCTTTGTCGCTAAGCCAGTGTGGAACGTTCACCATCTGTTGCGGCTGGACAGGTGCGAATTCAAGATCGATGACACCCACGATATTCCAATGGTTGTCGACGAATATGTTGCTCTGGTGCAAGTCCGGCAACGTGAGTACGAATGCATCATCTCGTAGATCTTGCCTCAAAAAGACAGGAAGCAAAGCTCTCAGCGCCACCAGTGCCGAAAGCTGGAAAACACCGTCCGGTCTCCCGAGTATAGAATTGGGCTGGAAGCGTAGTCGACGGTCTTGGTAAGCTAGCATGTCTAGGACGAAGGAATCTGTAGAGGTATATGTCAAGTCCTAGAGTGGTGGATGTGTTAGTATATTTAGACGAGATCGGTAGGTAGCACAAACCCGAGGTATGCCAGTCGGAATCTCATGCCTGTTCCAGAGCATCGTGATATCCAGAAGTGGGCGATTTGTCAAGGAGATTGTCCCGCGTCTTTCGAGTCTCCAAGAGCCGATCCGAGGAAGTGGCACATTCGCAAGGTCAAGTAAAATCCTGGAGAGGCCACGATAGAGGTTCTCGCGACGAGCTCTATCTTCACGGTGCTGCTGCCAGGTCGAAGACAATGGTTGGCCATCCATAACGTATTCCAAAAGCAGGTAGCCCAAGTCAGAGAGGCTGTCGCTTCTCTTATGGCGATAATAGGGCACCAGAGCGTCGCCTTTCAACCACATATAACAGCGCTCAAACCGCCAGAGTAATCGGTGCCACATGGACTCATGCTCGATGGCTGTGAACTAGATGTCGCGAACTGTTAGAAGCCTGACATCTTGGAAAAAGAGAGGAGTTTCCAACATACTGACTCTGCGCCAGGAAATCCAACAGCAAGCAGACGAGGAACAGGGATCGTAGGGCAGTACTTCTGGACCCAGATGTACGTGCCCGCCTCGCATCTGAGCTTCTCTTCGACATTGCCGGGGCTGAACTCCTCGCCACATCTGAATGGCAGTGCAAATCGTAGAATGGCTTGACGAGGGAGTGTGGAAGATCGACGAGTAGTATTGATGACAATCGGCAAACAGATGTTGAATGAGCCCCAGATCCAATGGTCCTGGCTCAGCAGCTCAAATTCTGCCGGCGGAATGCCCAAATGGCGAGAGACGAGATGTTCGAGCTGAGTTCGATGAGCCTCCAGAGTTTGGCAAAAGTCACGTGTCTTCGCAAAGGCAGTCAGGTTGGGAATCATATCCCAATCGTCGTCCAGGGCCTGCTCTTCGGTCATTTCTTTCCATTCGGAGATTCGGATTGCGGACTTCGCCATATCGCACAGCCAGGGCATGCATCTATCGTTGTGTTCGGTTGTCCATTCTTGACGGGAGTTCCATTGTTGCAGACAGCCCCGGTACTAAAAATCCGCCGTAGTCTTGAGCCCGTGCTCCCGTGGTGCAAAAGTTCCTTCACTTCACTTTACTGTCTACCTACCTATTCACTACTCACTGCCCACTCCCCACTGCTCACTGCCCACCAACCGCGGACATTGCTTCAGCGCAGAGGGAAGGTCACACCCACGAGGAGCATGTGGCAGTGAGATGGCATGCCAGAAGGCGCGGCGCGAATCGCAAGGCTACCATTCTGGACAATTGAATCACCATGGCCCAGCAAAATCCACCGAAGAGGCCAGCAACGGGTAACGCTGGTTCGAAAAAGCGTAAAGAGCCGCCGACAAATGCTAGCAACCCCAAAAACGACAGGAAGCGGCCTAGGAACGACCATCGAGCTAAGCAACGAGATGCCCGGACACTGTCCGCCCAGACGTCTTCGAAGGCCTTCAAGAATGGGCAGCTTGATGTGGACAACTTCGTCAAGTCGCGCGAATATGAAATTCGAGCTATGGAGGAGGGAATGTCGCGGAGCAAGCAAGCCTTGACCAAACGAGCGTTCCAGCAAGTGCCCAAAGAGTTGAGACGCCGCACTGCCAGTCACAATGTCAAGCGAGTGCCCAAGAGGCTACAGCCACGAGCGAAGAGGGAGGTATGTTGTGCGTGATCTCGGCTGAAGGTGGGTAGAGCTGTCACTGCTCTGTGCCATATACTGATGTCTGGTAGATGGTCGAGGACAACACTCCAACAGTGACCTCAAGAAGGCGAAAGCCGACACGACACATGCGGCTGCGTCTAGAGACTGTCAAGAAGCTTCGGGCGCTAGGTTCAAAGCGGAAAGAGGCCAAAGAAAAGAGTGCTGACAGTAAAGTCACTGTGCGGCCTGTAGAACAGATTGTGCGACCTGGGACGGAAGTCGATGCAGCTGTTAAAGCACGAACTCCCAGGGTCAAGAAGGCAAAACTTGCCGCGCCTCCTAAGCCCAAGGCCAAGTTTCGGAAACGTCAAATAGACAAAACGTGGCTACCGACACACATGTTCCATGCTAAACGAGCTCGGATGACTGCACCAAAAGAACCGCTCTGGCGGTTTGCAATTCCATTGACGCCTAGCGCGAAAAGCTATCGTCCTACCCATAGAGCAGCGAGTGAGAAGGGCGTCATCGCTTGGGACATGAGCTACATGTCGACCGTAAGTCTCGATGGTCAGCAAAGAAGCATTGAGGGAATGCTCAAAGCTCTCCGTTTCAGTCCCGTGTCGAGCAGCGACGATCCATGGGGGTCAAAGTGTGAGAGGTGGCGGAATGGCATCAGAATGATGGAAGGCATGATCTTTGAGCGCGAAGCGCCGCGCAAACCCATTGTGCCAATAGCCGCAATTTGGTCTGCAGATTCGGCACCAAAGTTGTCTGGACCAGATGAGCTAGTCGCTAAATGCAATCGCAAATTATTGTTGAGGATGCATCCATCGGCTTTTGCGCAAGTGTGGGAAGAATTGGTCAGGCTTGGGAAGGTAGCTAAGCCTCAAGTCAGCGTGGAGGACCTGCGATATGAAGTCGGAAGCATCGAAGTTGCCGGCCCTGGCGCTACCGAAGCGTTGGCGGGTGCTCTATGGCCTTCGACAGACTCCGCCACTTCGATCACACGCACTGCCAAAGTATGGCCAGCCTTAGCTGGCTTGACGAATCCTTCACTACTCCCGTCGAATGTGATCATAGCTTGTGATATGCAGGACCCTCGTCTGCATCACCCTCCACGAACTATCAAGATATCACAGAAATCGGACGAACAGCAGCAACTCTCGGAACTAGCGGCTGCTTGGCCACTGAAATCAGAGCATATTTCGGGGAAATTATTCGACCGGCGTGCTCGGCATTTCACCTCCTCTGCTCTCCCTAGTCAGAAGGCTATCAATAGACGCAAATCTGCTGCCTTGCCAGGCCAGTTTCCAGACGCCCTCTCCACCGATCCTAGAATCCCGACCATGATCTACTCGACTTCTACTGGCAAGGGAAGCTGCGGCTCGTGGACTGTGCTACTACCTTGGAAATGTGTGCAGCCTTTATGGTACAGCATCATGTACTATCCACTCTCAAGTGGTGGTCAGCCGAGATTTGGTGGCCTCGCAGAGCAACGTCAACTTGCTTTCGAGACCAACCAGGCTTGGTTTCCTGGTGACTATCCGGGTACGAGAGCAGGCTGGGAGTGGGAATTAGAGCAGCGTAAGAAGAGAAAAGATGAGTGGGAGCGCCGGCCGAAAAGCAAGCGCGTCAACTGGGACACCGTTGCTACTGGCAGCGCAACCAAGGGCGAGATTGGGAGTGGATGGGCGTGTGACTGGGAACAGCTGCTCAACGGGCCCAACACGGGGGCGCATGCGAATGGCGCTGCTGGCAAAGCTGCGAACGAAGACACAACGATGGTCAATGATAATGCTGCTGAAGCCGCAGTACCAACAACGCCTGCACATGTCACGACACAGCCTCCAATCACCTTCCTGCCCTCGTTGGAAGCTGATGGGCTGTTTCAAAAGGTCGTGGATAATGATTTGCCCCACTGTCTGCGCACTCCCGTTATCATCGTCACTCTGTCTTGCCTTACTCGTGGCACACCACAGACATGCGCGCGTATATATCGACTCCCTTCCACAACCACATCTGCTCATTTGCGCCGGAAATGGTTGGACCTGCACCCACGGAACAAGAAGCAAAAAGGTCCAAAGAACAGTCTGCCACGACTCCCCAAGGACGCGCCCGCTTATCTCGTTCAGAGACGACTGGCACAAAGCCTGCTTGAGCCTGCTAAAGCTGGGGAAGACGACTACCCGACCTGTCCCGCCGAGGAAGATCTTATTGGATATGTGACAACGGGCAATCTGAATCTTAGTGAGGGAAGAGGAACAGGCATCGGCAATCTGTTGTTCAGCAGAGTGCTCAATGATGTCAGGCAGAATCAAGACGACGGCAGGCTGTGCATTGTGAGGAATGCCGGTCAAAGTATTGGTCGGCTCGCGAGATGGACTCTAGCGTGAGACAGCGCAAGTTGCCCAAACAGAACCCAAGTACGGTAAGGTAACGTGGAATTCATACTCCATCCCAATCTGCTGCCATACCGCACGTGTTGTAACCGGAAGTAAGGTATAGCACATCTTGTGGAACCCCATAGAATAGCTGAATCGACCGCGAAATCTGTCAAATGGTATTTACAGTCACACACTGTACCTAGCTACCTACCGACATAATCATTTTCCATGCAAAACAAAAGAATCATCATCATCACTCATCGGTACGGCACCAGTAACCCACCCTGCCCTCCCGCCCGAATCTCCAAAATTAACAACACAGTAGGTAGGCAGTCCAACAGATCGAGGGAGGCAGCTTTTCCGTCGATACACTTTCGGTCTGTCGTGTGTGTCTGTGAGATGATAAGGTATATATCGATTATCCCACGATTATATGTAGGTACAAGACTTTATAGAAATAGTTTCTGCTACCGCGACATTGGTACGCTAGTTCATGTCTGTCTTGGCAATATGTATGACCTATCGATTGTGTGACAAGGATGTTTGCATGACTCCTGCTGGTATTTTGGCTTTGGCTCCTGGCCGTCTATCTGTTATCAGTATACTATTGAAAGTCTCAAACGGTTACTAGAGTCGAAGTTGAGTTTCAATGTAGTTCTGAGTTGGTACGGAAGTCGACATACATGAGCTATGGGTATTCTGGTTGTTACAACAGTTATGTTGCGTTGTGGTCTCCATAACCTTAGCTCGTCCATCCAGCGCATGACTGGCCGCGCAACGGCCATTGATCCGGCCAGCACAGTGCCTATCTTGCCCATCCGAAAAAGACCTTCAGATACTCCTCGTCCAGCCAATGTCCAGTCTTTGCAGTTGGAGGCGGAATTGCAGTGCTGGTCACCATAGTTTGCTGGCCGATACCAAGAAACTCCTGCACTTCGGACCAATTCCTCACAACCCAGTATGCTGCTGCACCTAGCAGACCAGCACCGCCAACAACTTGAAGGACGGCGTACCCACGCTGTCTGAAGGCCTGAGTAAGAGCAAGAACACCAAGAGGATCTCGTGGATCGAAGACGCTAATGTCGCCGCCCAGACGACCTCTTGTGGAGCTATGGGTATCCTTGGTCGGCATAAGAGCTTGCTCGTTTTTCTCGCTGTCAGTAGATGGCCAACCAGCAGGATTGCCGGTGTAAAGCTGCTCGTACTTGCGCCGCTCGTTGTTTAGGCTACGCTGTAAATCTTGCGCCCACTTAGCAAGTCGCACTTGTCGAAATGGCTCATTTGGCTGCTGAGATTGGGTCTGCTCGTTATAACGTGCTAGGGCTTGTGTGGAAGCGCCTGTACCCTGCCCAAACTGCCCAGAGAAATCAGAGATGGCTGGTGAGGCTGATCTGTAGTAGGTTGACAGAGAATGCGGCACGAGAACCTTGCTAGGCTCGTCCAGAAGACTGCCTGTGCTAGTAGCACGGCTGTGGTAGCCAAGCTGGTGAGACTGCAACGGTATTTGCTTGTCCAAGTCGATGCGTTCGACTTCGTGCTGCTGCCGCCAGAGAATAAACTTTGTCGCTGAGGTGTGTCGCATGCGGGCGATATTGGAGGGCTTGAGTAGACTGTCGGCGAACACGCCGAGGTCGCTGGGAATCAGTGGCTGCAAATATTGTGATGACATGAGAACACTGGCATCCACTTCTTCGGCGTCATCGCCCGTCGCAGCCGAGACTCCGAGAGGGTAAGTCTGGGCAGTTTCGCCAATTTGTGACTCTGCCAGCTCGAAACGTGGTATCTGAAGCTGATCTAATGTTTGGGCCACTTGAAGCTTCCTGCTGGCTAGCGCATCCACTGACAGAGTGTCTGCTTGTGCGATTAGAGGGATTAGATTTGTCCACTTGCCAAGATACTGTAGCATCTCCTCGTGCGCAGCACTCAGGTGTGCAGAGTTATCGTTGGTCTGTGGCGCGACCGGCTCGAATAGGTATACTACGGCATCGAGCTGGACCCCGCCGTCACCACTAAGCAGACTAACGAGCTCACTATCGCTCATGCTCTCCAGGTGTGCCGCGCGACGAAGCGTCAACCTGACGTGGTTCAAGACCTGCTGTATCTGGTCATCGCTCTCAAGTCCCGGCGTATCGATAAAGGTGAGGTTTCGTTCGAGGACGCCCTGTCCGAGGCTCGATCTGCGATGTTGCAGGTGTCGACTCTCAATATCCGTCCACCACGACGGATATGGTCGCGTTGAAGCTCCAATTTCGTTGAACATGGTGGTAGGCATATAATGTGAGCTCTCCGTGGCAAAGGATGACTGACTGGGAATGCTAGGTGGGACTTGATCCATGTGCACGATATGCTCGCTGGATCTGAACAGGCCGTGTATGAAGCTCGTCTTGCCCACTCGTTTCGGGCCAACAACCATGATCTTAGCTCTGCCGGTACGTCTGCCTTGCTCTGTGAAGGGTCGCCGCACTGGCATGGATAAACTCGGCATGACGAGCTGTGGCGTCCGCTCGACATCTTGAAGATGTTCATCGTCGCTACTGGAGGAGCAGATGGCCTGACTGCCAATGTCATCCATCACGCTAATCTCCTCGTCACTCAGCCTGAAGGACTTTGGAGATCCTGATCGAGGTGTGCTTGGAGATACTGCTCCGCGGTGCGGGCTCAACTTCATCGGCGTCAGTGGAGCGCTCATGTTGGCCGATGTATTAGAGAGCCTCCTGAACAGTAGGTTCTTGGAGGGAGAGTCTGAGACGGTCGGCGAATCGACGTAACAGGTTCGATCATGAGATATAAGTCGCTGGCCAGTTGCGAGAATCGTGGGGTGCACACGATTGCCCGACTTGCGCTTCTTGCCACGTGCAGGCGACAGTTCGCCATGGGAGTCAGACGACTGTGCACTGCTGTTGCTGTTTGTCCTCGACAGAGTGGTTGCCTCATTCATGGCCTCGTCTAGGCTCTGAATGCCATACGAGCTTTCTGCCATGCTGTCTACAAATGTCTGCCGCTGGTCTTCGGCTGCCACTACAGTGCTCCTTGCCTTCTTACGTCCTCTCTGGGCGACTGTGTCCACGAGCTCTTTCTCAGTCTTCAGAAAGAACGTCGTGGGCCCTAGAGATCTCCCTGGGATCGGAAGCCTACTCTTCTTCGCCTTTGCACCTCCTAGATCAGCGCTTTGTGCCGAGCTCATCGCAGCTGCCACCGGTGATACGAGGTAGTGACATGCGGTCTTCCACTGCAATGTCGCTGGTCAGCTCAGCTCAGCCTGGGCTGAGGTCGTCTTTCGAGCGTATTGCCGCTCGACAACGGCGGCTTATACAACGGAGTGGAGTATGAGTTCGATGGGATGCTGCGGGCGCGGAAGAGTCGTCGCGAGGAATGTGTTCGTTGCGGCCACTCTCCACGCACGATGTCGTGGTCGTCAATCACGGCAAGGCAACAGAGGGCAGAGGCGCCGAGCTTGCTCCACTCAATTAGGAATGGTCACGCGGTGATGACTTGTCATTAAGATGTTCAGGCACACCCTGGTGGTCATGGAAGTCACTCTGTCCGCCTTGCTGGTGGCCACGGCCATCAATAATAGAAATGAACACGTCGCTCCACCATGCGTGAAGATAGGCTGCTCATGTTCGTGCCTCGAACGGTGAGCGACGGAGCGTATCGGCATCGATAGGCGTTTGTCGACCAAGGATCATAGCGGGGCTAGATTCTACTGGAGTCTGGAGATAACAGCCGTGGACAACAATAATATAACAACAACGAGCGAGCAGGAGGAGCAGGATAGACACAGCACATCTAGCCCGATTTCAACAGTACAGGTAGCGCTGAACTATCTTATGACTTGACTGACTGCAGAATACCATCTCATACCTAGTGACGACCGCGAACATATGACAGAGCTGCTCCCTCAATTACTACATGTAATATGTACCTTTGCAGACAACCAAGACAACGTCGTTTGCATAGCAGATCGGCATCGTTTGGAGAGATGCCCCCAATCGTTTCATAACAAATTACACGTAGACGTTGAGAACTACTATGAGGAGGAATGCTTCCATTCCATTATCTGATTTCCTGCCAAGCCAGTACCTTACTACCTTCTTAGGTAAGGTACCTAAGGTACCTAGCTTATCATTATTACCTTACCTACCCTGCTAGAAGGATCCAGTATCAGCAATATAAGGAATCATGTATAGGGCAATTGCACGCAGCCTCTACAGTTCCAATAGGGAGCTGGAAATGAGGTTGTCAACGCCCGCAACGAGTCATATCTCTCTACTCTGTGCGGGTCCCTAGAGAAACAACTGGTACATAGTAGTGAAGTGGTCCAGCAGCCTTAGATTGTTCGGTCAGGTGTCCTTGCGGCGGGAGTACAGAGAATGTAAGCATGTTCCGGAATATACTACCGGTTGATCGAAAGCCATGTCTTGCTTGGACCTTGGTGTGAACATTCCTGCTGTTATGAGGCATGTAGAGTGGATTCCAGGTGGTCGATGGCGTCCTCGATTGTCCGGACGGATGGTGTTCGTACTTTTGGCTTGCTCTATTTGTGCTACTCGACTCCCAAAGCATACAGGGGACAAAACTCCGGTACCGTGTCCAGAGTCCGTAGACGATCATCATAACCACGACAATATGGCCTTCATGCAGTTCTTTATCTCAGGCATGTGGCAGTGTCCGATCGGAGTATAGGTAGACTGATGCATTCCAGGAGCTCTCACCACATAATATCCGTAGTAGGTACATGCATCGTTCAACGTGTGCATCGTGGCGCCCCAGCCATGTCATTCCACACGTGGCAATGGCGCGAGCGAGCGCATGATTTGCTGAGAGAAGGATTTTCGGTCCGTTGGCGTTGGTAATTCGGTACTTGGATGGGAGGCATCCCTGAGCGTACCTTCAGGCTTCTGCAGTACGCTCTGTATAGGTCGGTTACGGGACACACGATATGCAATCAGGTCCCTGAAGCAGCGCAGGCGGGCGGCACCATTATTCTCACCTGTCGCACACAGCCCCTCTGTTTCACATTGGCACCAGTTGTTTGTCCTGTAGGTAGGTAGCCAGGAGATTTCGGAGACCTCGCCGCCGGATATCGAGAGCCACGGTGCAGACAGACTAAACAACGCCAGTACCTTAGAATACCTGCGTCAACACTGCTTGCCTCCCTTCTCCGGCATTTTCCTGCTTCCTTACATGTACTCACCCTACTGCTGCTGCTCTTCTCTCCCGCTTCCAAGTGACTACGGATACCTAGCCTAGGTACCTTACTGTACCTACTTTTTCTACGCATTGACGCGGTGCTCCGCCCTCTCGACCAGCGGTGCAACTCCAGACGCAGAGCATTCCGGTTCCAGAAATCTGTCTCACTTGCCTCGAACGAAGAGATATTCCAGCCCCCAACAAGTGGGAAGTGTTCCTGCTTGCGCTCTTCTGTAAGCACTGCCACTTCATTCATTCTTTCTGTCAGTCTGTCTTGCGGCGTTCGCAGCGAGCGCAGTGTTACCCCGGCAGCGCAAACATAAAGAGGCTGCTATAGTTCGCCACGTTTTCGGTAGCCCACCATCCACGTGTTGAAAGGAAGCTTTGCCTGACCCGGACCGCATGCAGATACCACGAGGAAGCCATATCCGATCCTCGAATTCTTCCCAATCAGGCGAGACACTCAACCGCCAAAGCAATCACAATGGTATGCCACTGGGCGCAACGCCACGACCCTAGTTCCACCTGTGTGGCAAATGGCAAGCGTGTGCGCATGACTGCTATAGACTGTATATCTGACCATGGGTGCCCCCAGACCCGCGCCGACGCTCGGTTCAGCACCATCAGCACCTACTCTGGCGCCCCCTCCCTCCAGCCGTCCATTGCTCCCACGCACGACTCGAGCTCGCACCGGTCGTCGTCCCAGTCACAGCAGTACACCAACTCGCGCTTCAGCGAGCAGACCTTCCTCATGCCTGCGACCATACCGGAAAAGGGTGGTCTGTTCTACAGCAGCAGCAGAGGCGACAGCAGCTCCACCTTGACGCTTTCCTCGACCGACTCGAAGACGGCCGACATCAAGACCTTTGCCAACTGCCTCGACCGCATGAGCGACGAGCGCCTGGCTGACAAACAGCGCTACCGCATGAGCACCAACAAGTCAGAGGACATGGGCAAGATCGCGCTGGGCGCGAGATTGGAGCGCGCGCTGTCACGGAGAATGGTTGGACAGGACGCTATCTTGAAGCCCAAGAAGTCGGCAACTATACCACCGGACGAGAAGCGCGCATTGGAAGTGGAGGCCAACTAGAAGTTCTGCGGCGCCCGACGTTACGACAGCACAGCACAGCTTGAGTAGAACTTGAACAAGCAAGCGGCATACGACTACATGCATCTCTTTTGCGCCTTACAGGACCTTGGCTGAGGATAATAGCGTCGGAGAGGGGGCACGGGGCATTGGAGTTAAAGAGTATCTTACTTTGCTTTGGGTTTCTGGGATTATCGAGATACGGCGGTTGCATGATTTATTTGGGTTGCCACAAGACTTCTCTGGAGCTTCGAATTGCTTACAACCTAACGACGACGATTGGACACTTTTGGTTTGCGAACATACCCTATGTTGACTGCTGGTGGTAGTTTTTCTCAGTAGTGACAAAAGCAGATATACACCTGCGGCCAAACAGAACGAAGAATTGAAAGCTGCTCAGCACATTTGATTCTTGATGATAAGGAGCGCTAGATGCACAAGCTCAGGATACGCTCTACGCCTAATAGCTGACAGTTTATGAAGCAGGGTGGACAGGTAGTTGTTCGATGGCATATGGTATGAAGTCTAGGTTAGGTAGTCCACAATTGGGGACCTCGGGGAACGTATTACCTACTTTGTACCTACCAGGTAGGTCATCAACATCGAGTGTACGTGCATGTTAAAGGTGTACCTAACAAGTCTACGACGAGGTGGGTTGAGATTTGAGGATGGGTTTTGTCTCGACCAAGGCTGGTTGGTGGGCCTGGCCTGGGCTGCAAGTGAAGCGAAGCTGTGATACTGAGGTGACATTACATTACAGGGAGAAGTAAGCATAAATGGAGAGTGGAAAGATGGGTACCTAGGTAGGTAGGTAAGCAAACAAGAGGTTCTGAGGTTTCGATAATAACAAGTTCTGTGTACACAAGTTTCCTCCTACTTAGTTCCTAAAAGAGTCCTACTGCTGATCTCTTCCACCCTATCCTTTCCCTCGCTTCTTCGTCTACGACGAGCTGAATTGCACCTCTCCCGCAAGAATCACAGGCTCCTTGTCGCTAAAATTGGTGACATCTCCCAGGACTTCCTTGGCCGCGGGTGAAGATGCAGCTTTCTGGAAAGACTGGATATCCTTCCACTCCAGCGTCGCTTGAACGCAGTAAGCGGCGTCACTGGGGAATGCAATGACTTTCCAGCTCGTTAGGCCATATGGGCCCCACTTCTCTTGGACCAGAGGCATGTGCTTCGCCTTGTAGTATTCCATGTCGAACTTGGCGCCTTGAGGGTAGACTACGGTCACGGTTGCTGCGGACATGTTTGTGGTGTTTGGGTGCTGTGTATGGGGGGGTTACACGAGCAGCTGTGAGCTGTGAGCATGGTCAGCTGGGGGAAACGCCGTCCTGCGTAGAAAGTGGCAGCAGGACATACTCTATGTTTTTGAGTGTTTTTTTCTTTCTTTCTAGCGTTGTAGGTAGGTGTTCGTTCCAATGGATTATCAGTAGTGGTTCAGGAGGTTTCCCTTATGGAGGACCTGTCTGGTTATTATGGTAGGCGTTGTACTTGGCAGTCAATCATGCCCCGCACCCGCACGCAATTGCAAAGGTGGGGTTGCGTCTGGGGGTCCATCTGCCATGCCAATGACAATGGATTGCCTCTGGCAGTGCCATCCACCCGAATCCGCCTGATAGCGGCCACCACATTCATTCAGTATTGGAGCCTGAAATTGACAAAGTTGACAGTAATCATGGCGGAATGAATCGCCCGGAAATCCATCAGCTATGACTGAAGGAATCTTTGGCTGTCGATGAGCTGGGAACGACGGAGCTGCGAGCCATCAGAGGTTCTATATTCATGTTGCTGAGCAGCCTTAGACCGACCATAGGAGGCCGAGGTGATCCTGGAATATTCCTAAGGTACAGTGTATACACCTGCGTCCTTGATGATTGTTGCCTGAGGACGACGAGCAGGACCAGTCGGTTGCCAAGACAGCCTTCCGAGGTCTGCATGGACTCCTACCAGCATGAACCATAAGATATCGCCACACAGTACAATGCATTGAAGTTCAAGTACCTACCTACTCACATACATGTACATGTTGAGATTGATGGTGTCGCCGTTCACGTGCTCTTGTCTACATGTATGGTCTATTTGCGAGCCTTGACGCCACCTACGCCGTCTAGCGCCCAGACTCACCGGGATTTGCTGCAGGCCTGGCCAGGCGAGCCTAGGTAGCCCGGACAAGGCGAGTAAAAGGTGTAGCTTGGAACACACAAGCAATCGCCAAACTCACGCACCTCTGTTGTCACCCCCTTCTGCTCCAGCTTGATCCCAGCGCCCATCCATATCACAGTGCAGTCAAGTAGGGTGGACGCAGTCATGACGGCGAGACTGACTACATGCACATGCGCCGTCCCACAGCACCGCGAAGTGCACCGCTGGAAGAGCAGCAAATCGCCATGACATGCGCGCACGCCAGCGAGAGAGTTCGCCCGCGCCCTCCACTCAACCAACTCAGCTCTCCCATCCTTCCAGCAGGTCGATCGCCTCTCCACCAATTCCAGGCCGCGTAAGGAAAGCACGACTTCAACAGATCCGGTGGGCAGTGGCTGGGTTACGTTCCATTAGGTTGCCTTACAAGTCCGTCCTTGCCTGCCCAGGTGCCTGTGGATACTACGCTAAAGTTCTCTGTACATGACCCTTATTTGCCTCTTCTTCTATTGCCATCGCTCTCCTCGCTCTCCCGTCTCTCCATTCCATCGACCTCCAGACCCAGTGTCACCACCACCGCGCTCGTCCTGGCAGAGTGTTAGCATCCATATTGCAACCGGAACGTAAATGCTACTGTTCGTTGACACATTCTTCCACCAATTCTGCGGGTCTTGCGAGTCCGACTCCGACTAAATCTGAGCCATGGCCGTCTTCCACAACAAGGCTGAAAAGCACCACGACGTGAAAAATGGCTTGGATGACAACGGATCAGGTAGGGACTTTGCTCCCTCGCCAGATGCCGCAGAATCTGGTGGACGCCGGAAGGACTTTGCCAAAATGAACCGCATCGACAAACCCTGGACGACCTCGATCAGTGGCTCTGCTGCCGGAGGCGACACGACGGACAGCACCTCCGAGGATTTCAGCATCGAGAAGCAGATGGAGGCGGAAGCGGGCAATGCGATTCAATATCGGACTTGCACTTGGCAGAAGGTGTGATTTACTTCTATCGTGGCTTCGCGGTCATGCCGCAGCTTCAGCAGAAGATGGTCGCGAGAGTTTGCGACCTCGGCGCTAATCTTCTATTCAGACTGCCGCGCTGCTCTTCTCCGAGTATATCTGTCTTGCTATTATGAGTTTCCCATATTCGTACGCAACACTGGGCCTCGTGCCGGGCTTGATCTTGACAATCGTCGTTGCCGCCATGGTCCTCTACACTAGCTTGATCGTTTGGTACGCACCTCACATACAACACCAGGTTGGCTCGCTGGCTCTCGCTTACATGACATTAGGGAGTTCTGTTTACGCCATCCCGAAGTCAAGGATGTCTGTGATATTGGGCAGATGCTGTTCTGGGGCAAGAAGTGGGCGTGGTGGTTTACCGCGGTCATGTTCCTGCTTAACAACACATTCATCCAAGGCTTTCACTGCCTGACTGGCGCAAAATATCTCAACACCATGACTAATGGTAACAGCGGCGTCTGTACCATTGTGTTTTCTGCAATTGTAGCCATTGCTTCTTGGCTGTGTTCCTTGCCACGCACCTTCGAGACACTTTCGAACCTTGCAGGTTTCTCGGCCCTTTTTACATTCATCTCGGTCATCCTTGCAACAATCTTCGCTGGTATCGAAGACCACCCTGGAGCAGGCTGGCCAACGTTGGGCGCACCCACAGTGTATGCTGTTACACCCAGTACAGTCACGTTCGTGGCCGGCATGAACGCTTTCATGAACATCAGCTACACGTTCATCGGCCAGATCACTCTGCCATCGTTCATCGCAGAGATGAAGAACCCTCGGGATTTCCCCAAGGCACTGTGGGCTGTGACCATTGCAGAGATCATTCTCTTCTCTCTGGTTGGATCCATCATCTATGCTTACACTGGCACGAATTACAACACCTCACCGGCTTTCGGCTCGCTCGGCAACGAAGTCTACAAGAAGATCAGCTTCAGCTTCATGATTCCGACCATCATCTTCTTGGGAGTTCTCTATGCCTCCGTCAGCGCGCGTTTCGTCTTCTTCCGCCTGTACGCCGGCAGTCGCCACATGACAAGTAATACCGTCACGGGCTGGGCTGGATGGGCAGCGATCCTCGCCGTGACATGGGTGTTTGCCTTTATCATTGCTGAGGTGATCCCGTTCTTCAGCGATCTACTGTCGCTCATGAGCTCGCTGTTTGATAGCTTCTTTGGCTTCATATTCTGGGGCACGGCTTATCTCAGAATGAGAAATGCGGACTATGGTCCAGGCTTCTGGAAGGGAAGAGGTTTCCGTGGATGGTTCGGCTTCGTGCTTAACATATTCCTCATTGCTGTTGGATTTCTCTTCCTCAGTGCTGGAACATATGCTAGCGTGGAGAGCATCAAGCAGGGATATGCGGCTAATAACTTCGGAGGCCCTTTCTCTTGTGCCTCCAATGGGGTATGAGGAGATGGTATACAGTACATGGCTCTCCCAGATCTATGAATTACGAACATGGCAACATATGTATATATACGATAGAGTCTTCTGTATACTCGACGAGGAGATACACAATTGTCCTAGACATGATATGAGACAACTTCAGTCGTGCCGGCCCTAAAGAGTAGATCCATGCATGCCATCTGACGTAGTCCTAAGACAGAGCTCTTGTGTCTGCAATGTGAGCTTTTTGAGCTGTGTTACCTTCCCCTCCTTATTACATGCACATGTAGTTCTATTTGACTGAATATTGTCCTCGTGTCGGAACAAAGCTCAAAATATGGCACCAATCTCATCGTCCTTTTGGGACTCAGTCGACTTCAACCAGCCCACACTATGGAGTGAGAGCTCTCCCTACCACTTGTCCCCCAAAGAAATCCCTCCCAGCTAATCCCCTCCACCACACAGTTTCCGCAGCCTCCATCATCTTCAACCCCACCTTTTGGAATCTGGCAGCACGAGCCGAATACCGCAATAAAACCATCACGAACACGCTCGGCGGCGGCAACCGCCTCTATGGCTGCTACGCCCTCGCCGTCACCATCTTCTCCATCGGTCTCATCCGCGACGCCCTCTACGAACGCGCGCTCCGCAACCAACCCTCTCACCCGCTCCTCGAAGGTTTCGTCCCGCAAGCTCTCGCCGTCGGGCTCGTCGCGAGCGGCAATGTCCTCGTGCTGTCGAGTATGTGGGCTCTTGGAGTCACAGGCACGTATCTGGGGGATTATTTTGGGATTCTGATGGATGAGATTGTTACGGGGTTTCCGTTCAATGTCACTGGCAGTCCCATGTATTATGGGAGTACGATGAGTTTTGTGGGGACCGCGTTGTGGTTCGGGAAACCTGCGGGGTTGGTGTTGAGTGCGTTGGTGTTGGTCGTTTATCAGATTGCTTTGGCGTTTGAGGATCCGTTTACGGCGGAGATTTATGCGAAGAGGGAGAGGGAGGAGAAGAAGAAGGCTAGGTAGGAAGGGAAGGAGGGAGGTAGGATGGGATGGATGAGGCGAGCGAGGTGAAGACGTGGGGAGAAATGTGGAGGATGGAAAGATGAGATACCCATTGAGTAAAGCTCGATTCAACATGAGCGATGGCGTTTGGCGTGTATAGAAAGAGACCAAAAAGCAAGATGATGCATAGAATAACCACAGCTATTGAATCCAAAGACAAGCATTTTCACCTTCTATTTTGATGATCGGTATTTTCCACTTGACCCAGCTCTAACACAACACTTGGAAGTCTCTTAACTTAAGGTCCTCAAGGGCGACATTGCGCGATGCTACACTTCAGAAACCCCCCATACTTTTCCGCAAAGCCGAACTCTGGTCTTTCCTAGACCAAATTTGCTTGACCTCAAAAACCAGCATGCGGCTTCGTGCGCTCATGGATTTCCCATGGTGCCTTTCCGACCAAATTCCTGAAAGGCCAGTAGATAGGTGCTCTCATTTCAGTCACCTCAGGTAGCTGTTGCTTTTGGGGCATTGTCGACATGAAAACCTGGCGGCCATTTTTTCTCTTCTCATATCATTTTCTCATCCATAGATATCGGACCAAGAAGGTTGTTGCTAGCTAGTTACCTAAGGTAGGTAAGGTAGGTAGGGAATCTGATTTTTTTACTTGATGCACAGGCCCATAGTCTCATTGAGCTTCTGGATGGTTTGGTCAAAAGCCGTATACGCCGATCGGCGCATGGTCTCGTCTTCTTTTTTCCTGAATTTTTGGGGACGGATTCGTTAATAATGGGTGAAATGAATTTGAGTTGAAATGCTTTGAGCATAAGAAATGGAATTTGCATTAGGGACTGGAGGGAAGATGGTGTTTTTCTTTTGGCGTACCTACCTGGGATGTATATCTCCTAATGGACTTCTTGAATACCATACGAACAACAAATTTTTGACGATTCGATGCTCGAGACCTCTGTAATTGGCTGCATTGTCGAGGAAGTGTAATGTCCTTTCTATTTCTGCGGGTTGGAATTGTTGCTGGCTGGAGTTTCGGAAGGCGGCTCGTAATCGATCTCGTGCGACGTAGCGTGCTGGTTGAGCGTATTTCACGGCTCGGAGCAGATGTTGGTATAGATGGCGATATGCCCGGAGAATGGTCGGTTTGCTCACTTCCATTTTTTCGTGGTGAGAAAGGGTGTGTGTAATGTTAGGTATGTAAGGTAACAAGTAACGAAGGGTAAGGTACTGGAGGTACTGGAGGTTTCATATCGCTAGGGCGATGGCCAATCAATTGCTGTAGAGTCTATACCAGTAGAATAAGGCCTTACTTCCTCACAATCGTATTATGGAACCACCCCCCTGCAGTACCCTTATAACAGCGTGCATATAATCGTTTTATTAGCATCCTTGTAGTGCCGAATATTACGGAGCAAGATAAAGTAATAAAGTAGAGTAAACCGATCGTTTCCGGTTACTTA
>KZ105097.1:107132-216222 GCA_000504405.2 Mycosphaerella sp. Ston1 | reverse complement strand
AAGAGCGGATCGATATAGATAGCTATAATCTAGCGATTGTCGCTCTTGAGAAGATGCCGGTTCTCGTTCTTAATAGAGCGTCTATATATAAGGGTGCGTTCAAGGAAGCGATCGAGAACCGTAGAATTCCTTATACCCTTAATATCTAGCCGCCAAACTCGCCTAATTTGAACTATATTAAAAACGTATAGGCTCTTATAAAGAGGCGTCTTAATCGTCTACTACGCGTAACTAGTAAGTAGTTTATTGCTTAGGTTCAGGGCGTATAGGATGCGATTTCTGTAGCGGAGGTAGAGGCAATAACGATATCGTTTTAGCGGCGAATAGAGCTCGTCGGTAAGCGCAAGGGCCTGCACGTAGGTTACTAATACGATCGGCAGAGGGTAACTAGCTTCGGCGCTTTCGATTGCGCGTAGTTTTGAGTATATACGAGTATTAGTTGTTACGCGCTATAGGCACAGAGATAGTTACTCTTTATTCAAATCCATCTCTGAAGAATTTGCTTATAGCGATATCGAACTCGGTACTCGGCAAGCTACTTGATTAGCCTTACTAGGCCGGACTAATGGTTTTAGCGCTTCCGGGGTAGCCTGCATGTACAGGGTAAATACAGGGTACGGATGGACTATCGATCGGATGTGGGAGGTGTCTGTAGCAGGCGGGCTTTGCTTTGGCGAGTCGCCGAGTATGCTGCCATTCTCGTGGGTTGAGCCTTGAGGTGGCCGTGGGGCCCGTCAAAGCCTTGCACCATGCACCGTGCCACGGCCCACAGTGCACACTACACTTTCAGTCTTGCCGTACCCGCCCCGCCGCCAGCCAACTAGTAGTCTATCACAGCTCTGATACTCTCCGAGTCTCCGTAGAGTAACAATACATCAGGCCAACCCTGCGCCACTGCGACTACAGTCTACTACTACGGTACGGCAACCGGGAGTGGGAGTGGGAGTGGAGTCTGCTGCAGCGCATGTGTGAAAGGAGGCTCCATGTGCTCCATCATCCATGTGCTCCTATGCTCCTCCTGTGCCGCTGGAGTAGTGTGCTCCTTCTTGTGCTCCCAGTGGACCTGTGCTCGCCGCGTCGTGTGAGGGTGATACCCGGCAGCTTACTCCGAGAGATTAGCGCTTTCTCAACGACAATGCGACCTCTATGATTGGCCACTGCCCGCGCTGCTGATAAGAACCTCCCTAGAGCAGCCTAGCGTTTGTGGTTGCTGCAAGGAATCTTTCCCGCCGATGGAAACGCCGCCGCCGCCCTGGGTCCGATAAGAGTAATAATAACCACCGCTATTACTCTGTATGATGGCATCAAATGAAGCTTTGTCGATTGTCACAGAGCCTCTCCTCTCCCCAGCCTCAACAGAGCTGCTGCTGACCTGACCTTGCCTTAAGGTACCCTACCAGGCCTACCTGACCTTTGGTTTGCTGTGGGAGACAACAGACGGCGGCAACTTCCCCACAGAGGAACGACAGCCCGTCGATGAGGCTAACGTAGGTACGGTGAGGGATCATAACATGGCACCATCATTGATCCCAAGTCTGTGATGGACGACGTGCAGCACTCACAGCGAGCGCCGAGCGTTCGATACATGTACTTGTATGTCTGTCTCTGCCTCGGTCGCAGAATAAATGTGTGTGAGGTGTAATGTGTGTGCGCACATGGGTGATTCAGGGTTGCGCCCGTCGACACATGGAAGAGTTGGTCAACCTACCGAGGCCTGCCTCCTCCTCCGCCTCCGCCTCCTCCCCCCTCCTCCCAGCGCTGCAACTCCAGTACTGGAATAACAAAATGCATCTGTGATCCCGAACAATCCTTGTCTCAAGAGGATCAATCATCCATCCTCATCAATAAATCGGGAATAAAAAGACTGTCTCCTGAGTTTTGCTACTCTCACACCACGACTGCTGTGGTGGAACACGGAGCTCCAGGGTGCGCACAACTCGGAGAAAGGTTCGATTCTGCGCTTCCGGACACTACACCAGACATCGACGTCCAGTGAAATCGACGTCTCTGCAACCATCTCCTGTGATCGCAGAATCGCATCGCATCGGCTAGCATCGCCTCGCTGCAGCTCTTCTTGTTTTGAACCGCGCCACCCAGGCAACCCGGGATTTCGAGTTCCACGGGCCGACGAAGACGACGACGGGCATTTTTCTTCCCATCAAAGTAGACTCCGAGAGAGATAAGGATATGTCCGCAGCAGAACACACGACGTTCCATGTGTCGGACACGCCACTGCCACCATCCCCCAAGCAGGATCCCTTGAACCCAGAGCAATGGAGCATTCTGTGTGCCATTGCGGATGCTGTAGTACCAGAATTGACCCGCTCTACCACTACTATTACTGCTACTACTACTCCTGACGATGGCGGCCATCACTTGCTGCAACATCCTCTGCGAGCCGATGTCTACGACGCCGCCGTCAAACGGATCCGGGACTTGGCGAGACACGATGCCGACGAAACCGCGCTTGCTTACCTCAGCGAAAGCCCCGCCAACCACCCCATGTTTAAGGAGAGCATTGCCAGATTGGTAGTATTTCATATGAGAGATGAAGCCAGGAATGGGCTATTATTCATTCTGACTGCATTGAAGTAAGGCCTCCACTCCGACTGTTCAACGGTTCATGGCACCTGCCGTTTGCATCATGGTCCATCAAGCGGACATGATTCTCTATCTGTCCAAGTGCGCGCCGCGCGCCCCCGACTGATGGCCGGAATTAGTGCCACATCATCATCCTCAATGACTTTTATTACATACAGTATTATTTCGCGAGCATCAGCTGACACAAACCTTTTTCCTACTAGTACGCGAGCCGGCTCGTTACTATTCACGGGCCATACGACGCCTTTGACTGGACTCACGGTACGCGAACGCGAAAATATCTTTTTGGGATGGGCCCAATCACGCATACCACTGCTTCGAGGCTTGAACAAGTCTTTGACGCAGCTATGCCGTGTGATATGGCTGCGAAACTCACCTAATCTAGAAGCCATACTGGGCTACCCCAGGGCACCCATCTACGCCAAAGCTGCACCTTTGGGATATGGCTTTCACTTTCTGCAAATCCCGCCACCTGTCTCTGCTGAGCCCGAAGTCATCGAGACGGATGTACTCATTGTAGGAAGTGGCTGTGGTGGTGCAGTCGCTGCGAAGACATTGGCAGAAGCCGGTCTGAAAGTGCTTGTCGTAGAGAAGCAGTATTACTGGTCGCCAGAGCATTTCCCCATGGGAGAACGTGAAGCGACCACTCACCTCTTTCACAATGGGGGTGCCATCATCACAGACGATGCGAGCATGACTGTCGTGGCAGGCACGACCTGGGGAGGTGGAGGCACTGTCAATTGGAGTGCTTCACTACAGCCACAAGGCTTTGTGCGGAGGGAATGGGCCCATAAGTTTGGCCTAACTCACTTCACCACATCAGCTTTTCAGGCAGATCTGGACTTTGTGTGTGATCGGATGGGCGTGACCACCACTAACGTCACTCATAACAAAGGCAATACAGTACTTCTGGAAGGCGCCAGGAAGCTCGGCTGGGCTGCGAAAGCAGTCGCGCAGAACACTGGCGGCGAAGTCCATCATGATGGATTCTGTACCAGAGGGTGTCGCACCTGCGCCAAGAAAGGACCTACTGTCACTTTCCTGCCTGACGCTGCAGATGCCGGTGCAACTTTCATGGAAGGTTTCGAGGTCACCAAAGTTCTCTTCGACGAGAGGGACGCTACTGTAGCGACGGGCGTCAAGGGCATTTGGACTTCGCGTGATAGCATGGGCGGTGTCTCTGGTACAGACCGGACCACTCGCGAAGTGATCATCAAAGCCAAGCGCACCATCATCTCCGGTGGTTCTGTTTACACACCACTTTTGCTTCAGCGCTCAGGCCTGAAGAACAAGCACATTGGTCGTCACCTACGTCTTCATCCTGTCAATATGGTTGCAGCGGTCTGGGATGAAGATGTCCGGCCGTGGGAGGGAGCAATTCTCACGTCCGTTGTCAATGAATTCGAAAATCTCGATGGCGACGGGTACGGCACGAAACTCGAATGTACAACCATGCTCCCCAGCTCTTTTCTTCCGCTCTTCGACTGGCGAGGTGGCCTCGACTTCAAGGAGTTCACAGCCAAAATGCGTCGTATGACAGGGTATATCGCCCTGGCTCGTGACCGATATGGCGGACGTATCTATCCGGATGCCAAAGACGGGAGTTGCCGGATTCAATACACGCCTAGCAAGTACGATCAGAAGCACATCCTCGAGGGAGTCGTCCGACTAGCAGAAATCATGTATGTGGAAGGTGCTCGGGAGATCCACATTGCTGCGCCTGGCATTCCACCTTTTGTTCGTCCAGCCTCGGACACCGACTCCAAGATCTTTATTCATACCAACTCGAGCCCTTCAGTCACCGATGCCGATTTCGCGGCTTGGATCGCCAAAGTCCGTGCGAACGCTTTCCCTTCGCCAGGCACAGGCTTCTTCTCGGCGCATCAGATGGGCTCTTGCAGGATGGGTACTGCTCCCCATAATAGTGTTGTGGATTATCGAGGTCGGGTATGGGAAACACAGGGCTTGTATATCGCCGATGCGTCGGTTTTCCCCTCTGCGAGTGGCGTGAACCCGATGATTACCAACATGGGAATTGCGAGGGGAATTGCAAGGGGTATTGCGGAAGAGGATGATCAGTTTCGATTGGCGAGCTTCAACGCTGACAATACGGGCGTCAAGGCGAGGCTGTAGATGATGGAAAGGAGGGAAGGAAGGTAGGAAGGAGGAAGGAAGGAAGGAAGGAAGGAAGGAAGGAAGAAAGATAGACGAAAAATTCCATGCGAACGTCTGGCACTTGCAGGACGAGAGCATGTTGTACATTCTATACATATATGTATATAAAAGCTGCTGCCAAAGATAGACACATGATCCATCATCAATCTATCGATCAATTACCACCACCACCACCTATTCATCATCCTTCCCTCCTCTGTACAACACCCTCAGCTCTCTCCCACGGACTACCCACAGGACGATCGCGCTTGAAATCGTCTCGACTTAGATATCCCTCTTCCCTCAACAAGCCGGTCGAATGCACAAAATCCCAAAACTCCTTCTCGTGAGCTTTGGAAATCCTTCCCTGCTGATCCCTCATGGCAATCTTAGCATCATCCACTAAAGTCTTCATCTTGCCCCACATTTCTCTTTCTGCATACACTCGCGCCACACTCTCCAACGCCTTCCAGCCAGGTTTCTTGGCCGACGCACGACACAAGGTGAGGAATTTCTCCATGGGTTGTAAGCCGACGAGATGGTGGTTCTGTGCGTACCCTTCGATCATTCTGTCGTAGAGTATGGTGTCGATTCCTGCGCGGGGGACGTTGTGGTGGATTTGTTGCCAGAGGTTTTCGATGGCGGCGAAGTCTGGTGGTAGAGGTTGTCGGTTGAAATAGGATGTCATGAGGATCGTGTAGATGTGTGTAGTGGGTTGGAGGCCATGTGAGACCATGTGCGAGTAGACTGCAGCTGCTGCGGGGTGGTTTTGATAGTGTTTGAGTAGACGGTCGATGATGAGGGCGTAGCCCATTGAGTTGATTCCGGGGAGTTTGTTGGATTTGTCAGAAAGGGAGTCGATGAAGGCGAGTATTTTGCTATGTTGAGCGGATTGGGAAATGTTGTCCAGGAATCCTCCTTCGAAGAGAGAATTTATGAGAACAGTCCAGGTTGTGGTGTTGGCTTCGATGCCACGCTCTTGCATCTGGCGGAGTACCTCGAGCGCATCTGCGGGCCGTTTCTGTCCCAGGGAAATGCTGATGAGAGTGTTAAAAGTGGCAAGATCTGGCTCAATGCCGAAAGAGCGACCCCAGCTGAAGACTTTGGGCACTTCATCAGGTCTTGCGGTGGCTAGAGCTGCCATTACAGCATTCATGATCTCCAAGGTTGGCCGAGGTACGCCGTCAACAGGTCCGGGATATCTCCTCATCAGCTCGGCAGCCATATTCTTGTTTGACGCCATCTGATTCGTGCCTGCTGGGAGCCCCTCTGACACCGCCTTCGCCTTGGCTGCAGCGAACCATTCCTGACCCATTTCACTCAGTGCTCGCATGCCAGTATTGACGTTCCTCAGCTTCAGCAGTCCGAATATGCGAATGGACCAGGTGTAAGCATCCGGTTGAAGTCCAGCCTGACGCATCCTTTGGAAGAAGGCTTCCATGCCTTTCACGTCTCGCGCATTCTGCGAGCCACGCATCAGGACCGTGTACGTCTTGACAGTAGGCTCGATGCCTAGCTGAGTCATGTCCTGCCAGACCTCAACAGCAGTTTTGCTATCGCGTAGAGAAAGAGAGGCAAGCAGCATATGTTCATATAGGTCGATTGGCAACAATTCGCCATGGCTTAGTGTGGTTGCGTATTCGTGCACCTCTCGCACAAGTCTGGCGACTTTTGCCACGTCCTTGCCTTGCATGGCCTTCACGAGTCTGGAGACCTGTTTTGCGGCGTATGACTCGACTGCAGACCTCTCGGCCACTTCCACTTCCCGCGGCAGCTGTCCAGTGCCACCAACGCCAGTGGAATTCTCAACACGGGCAGGTATCCCTACGCCAGATGGTGGGCTCCTAGCTGGAGTTTGGGAGCTGTGTGCAATTCGGGTAGCATTGGCTGAATAGCCCTCGCACCCGACGCGTGCGAGCATAGCTTTGAGCTGTTCCAGTATGGGTCCTTCGCGTTCCTGTGAGAGCTTGGCCTTCAGTTCTGGAGGAACACGCGGTGACGCAGCGACGTCGAGCATGTCTGCGAGCAGTTCAGCAAACGGAGCATAGCGTGTAAGAGTGGCCATGTGCATATTCCGCCCGTCTTTGGACGGCTGTACAGTCGTGTTCAACAAATCCACAGTGATGAGAGCAGCGCTGGCATAGTCACGACGAGCTGAGTCACCATGCTTTACATCAGTCGGGGGGACCAACAGGCCGAGCATTTGCTCAAAGGCAGTGCTCGAATTGCGCTCAGGCGAGGACGTGAACACTGCGGCAGCTGGGAGGAAGCTCCAGTCTTCCTCTAATGTTGCCACGGAGGCAACCGCGCGGGCATGGGCCTTGCGATCTTGGCCTAGTGATTTCCTGGAAAGCCAACCGCCTATACATAACCTCCATATTCCCACAAGCTCGTCTACACCGTTGGAGAGACGCTGATCATGAGTTTCCGCACGACTGCCAGCCTGGTGATTCCAGAGGTAATCAGCCAACCTCGACAGCACCGGGCGGAAGTACAGCGTCCTGGAAACGTGGGCATTGTGGAGAAGCAGCATAATCTGGTACGGTGTTGGCATATCAGAATCAACGTCTCCTGTTCGAATGCTGTGCATCAGGTTGATGATGGATTGATGAAGCAGAATTGAAACGATCCTAGACACACCCGAAATATTAAGGAAGCGCGATGCATGGCGAGGGTTACCAACAGAATATGTCTGTGCCAATTTCTGTAGGACTCGCCATGTTGCTGGCCAATCCTCAGCTTCGGAGTTCCTGGACAGCTCCTTCACAACCTTCATGACATGAGATGGTACTGCAAACAACTGATCGGCATGGTCGTCCGTCTGATATAGCTGTTGCCGCGCCGGCCGATTCGTGCGTTGTGATTCACTGGTTCCCACAAGTCGTGATCGAGGTGGTCCTGGTGGATATCCATGGAGCTGAGTGAGCAGTTGCTCTGGATTCAGCTCGTGCCCCGAGTATCGTCCTCTAACAACATGGCCGATGCCACTGCCGCTGCCACTACCACTACTTTCGCCATTCCCGTTGTTGTAACTATTGCCGTGCTCCCGTCTGCCATTGGATGCGATTGCTTGCGACAGCGTTCGTACGTGGCGCGTGGTCGCGCGTACAGTCCTGGTCAGCGATGCGAGGCGGCACGCGCTGCAGACATATGGCACCGACATGTCTTCATCCTCTCCTTTTTCTTCTCCTTCCTCTTCTGCTTCCTCTTCTGCTTCTCTTCTCCTTCCTCTTCTGCTTTCTCTTCTGCTTCTCTTCTGCTTCCTCTTCTGCTTCCTCTTCTGCTTCCTCTTCTCCTTCCTCTTATCCTCCTCTGCTGTTGCGTGATGCACCTTGTAGTTGAGGAGCGAGAAAAGCGCACAAGTCAAGTCCTCGCGGCAGCCTTCTCCACATTCGACCAAATACGGCAAAGTCCTTCTCGATCACGTGTCAAAGTTTAATCCTTCGCCGTCGTCGGGTTAAAGTCACATTCATTAAGGTATTGAAGAGTCAATTCAATGTTTGCTCTGCCCATCCATGTGAATGTTACATGTACGCTACCACCACAGTCGCGCACACCACCATCTCGGTATGATAAGTACCTGACAATCGCCTCTTTCTACGTCCACTATAGCACTCCCAAGAAAGAGCAAGGGAAAGACACGCTACAATGTCTACTCTTAATCCCCGATCGCCTTACAGCGAATCGGAGCTTGCTCAGCTCTACCCAACCACGCTCCAACTGTGTCAGGTCCAGGTGCTGCTCAGGCATGGCGAGCGTACTCCGGTGTCATCGCGCTTCAGGAACGCCGGCCTGAATGGGACATGGAACTACTGCAGAGCAGCAAACGAGCTCAAGGCCACCACCCTCGCCGCCGATGGCTCATGGGACACGCTTGCCTGGAAGAGGAGGATGGAGACATTCGGCGCCAAGGATATTCCCAAGCTGGCAGCAGGCTCCAGGGGCGACATTGATGCCGTATGTCAACCTGGAGAGTTGACTGACCGAGGCCGTGAAACCACGCTCGCTCTCGGTCAGCGAATACGAACGCTCTATGTCAATCAACTCGCATTCTTGCCTGCGTTCCTGGACGAGCAAACCAAGTCAAATGTCAGTCTTAGGGCCACACCAATCCCGCGAGCACTGGAGAGCGTACAACAGGCCTTCGTCGGCCTATATCCAGCAGCATCTCGATCGCCAGGCCTGCTGCCTCCTGCAATCGTGCAGCGAACTTTCCAAGATGAAACT
Organism: Mycosphaerella sp. Ston1; assembly: GCA_000504405.2. NCBI lineage: Eukaryota > Fungi > Ascomycota > Dothideomycetes > Mycosphaerellales > Mycosphaerellaceae > Mycosphaerella > Mycosphaerella sp. Ston1. The sequence goes on along the minus strand of KZ105097.1, from coordinate 207,240 downwards.
CTCTTCCCAAATGAAGGCGCGTGCAAACGTTTCGCTGAGCTCGCACATCAATTTGCTGATCGAGCTGCAAACGTTTGGAACGACTCGAACGAGATGAAATATGTGAATCGAAAGATTGGGAAGTGGATGCCCAAGGAGAGTCCGATCATCAAGGTTGACTCCCACCCTCGGTTAAGTGGAGTCATGGACTCCATCAATGCTACACTTGCACACGGTCCGGACACAAAGCTGCCCCCTGAGTTTTACGATGAGACTGTGCGCGCCAACATTGACAGAATATGCGTGGAAGAATGGTTCGCCGGCTACCAAGAGAGCGCAGAGTACAGAAAACTGGGTATCGGTGGTCTCATTGGCGACGTCACGCAGAGAATGGTCGAGCACACTACTGGTGTTCCAAAAGAAGGCCAAGACGAGCCATTAAAGTTCAGTATGTCTGGCTGTCACGACACGACCATTGCTTCGACACTTGCAGCTCTAGGAGGATTTGACTACCGAAGCAATAAGTGGCCGAATTTTACCTCCTCGATTGCGATCGAACTATTCAAATCGAAAGATACTGCCATGAGCCCGCCCAGCAGTAACGGCAAGTCCTGGCTATCTTCGCTCTTCTCGTCATCATCATCAAAGCTGAATGTTGACACTGCTTCTCGAGCGCCCTTAGACAGCATGCCACAGTCCACCCAGCAGAAACTCGAAGGGCACTATGTCCGTTTACGCTATAATGATCAACCTATCACGCTTCCCTTCTGCAAAGCTCCGGGCAGACATTTGGAAGGGGATGAAACGTTTTGCACACTCAAGGCTTTCAAAGAGGCCGCAGATCTGGTTACTCCTAAAGATTGGAAGCTTGAGTGTAAAAGCAATCTTGGAACTAGTGCGTTCCCGGCGAAGATCGAGCCGCCTCCTGGTGTCTGAGTGTGAATGTCGATACCACATAGAGTATAGAAGTGCGTGCATAGGTAGCGGTGCAGATTAGGTACGTCCTGAGATGCGAATGAAAAGTGGGGAATGCCAATATACAGCCAACGTATCTGATATTATTGTCCCTTCCTATGTGTATATGGTTCGCAGAAAGGTACTGTAACAAAGCTCAACTGGGTATATCGTGATCAGCTCCAGACGCAAGGATTGAGCTTCCAACATAATAACAACAAAGAAACATGTACGGCGTGTTGCCTCTCGCCTGCCTCTCGAGTGCCTCTCGCCTGCATCTCGCCTGCCTGCTCGCCTGCTTGCCTGTATACCTCAACGTGCTTGTTCGTTTCCTGGCGTGGGTGTTCCTGTGCCAAACTCCAGGTCTCCCGTTCATCCCCAAATCGATCGACCGGCCGACCGAATCCCCGCGACACAATACAACAGTACGAGAGAAACGCCTCTTGCTTCAATCATATACAAACAAAAAAACATAGCTCAAGTCTCAGAGCTTCAACTTCAATGTATAATCAATCTTCTCTTTATCCATCCATTCTCGTAACATGGCATGTCCAGCTCTGGCTGCACGCACAGGCGTAGTAGCAACACCGATAGGTAACTTATAAGGACCAGAGAGCAAATTTGCAGGATCCAGCTTATTGTCGTTCGGATTTATTTTCTTCGTCCGTGCCTTCCAACTCCTCGGAAAGGTTTCTTGTAAAGTGTCAAGATCGAGCTTCTCTTCCAGGCCTGCGACAGCTCTGGTCAGGAGGAGCGCAGTGTCGATGAAGACTTGGTGGTTGGGAGGATCGGAAACGAGAGTGCTGATTTCCAGAATGCGGGCGTTAATCACGATACCCAGAGCGCACACGAGGCCGCTCAGGGGCGTGAACGCAGCGGTGGTGTGCTTGACAAATGCGTAGAAGGCATTGAGACTACACCAGACCTTGTACGTGGGAGGCCTTTTTGGATTTGCACACGCGTTGCCCTCATCCACACATGCGAAAGCTAGGAGGTAGCACAGTAGTGATTCTACAGCTTTGACAGCAGCCAGTTTCTGATCGAGGCCAGTCTGCGAGTAGTTGAGATGGGCAGTAGCCGAGTGCTTCAATTGTCGACCTAGGTCCTCAAGCCGCTTCTGCTCCAATTCGAAAGAATTCTGTTTGTGAGTTTTGCTGCTCGGCTGACTGGATGGTGGGCGAGTGATACCATTCGTCTGAGTGGTCCCGTTCACAACTGGCGTGTTTGCCGTGGCTGGAGGAGTGTGCGTTAAGTTGCTGTCCTGTGATAAATTTCGCTTCATCGAGTGCGACAAGAAGTCTCTGCGTGTTCCCGGTGTATTGAGCTGACCTGACTTGGGAACCGTCGGTGAGTCCATTTCTCGTGTCGCTGGTGTGGACGGACCTTTGTGTGCATCGGCGGTCTCGAATTTTCTGCGCTTAGCAGAAGGACCTTGCTTGTCATCCTCGGGCTTTCGTTTCGGCGGAGACGTCGGAGTCTCTGCAAGCTTGACTGGTCGCTTTCCGGACTGCTTAGGCACCGTTTTCTCCGGCTTTCTGACAGGCGTCTCAACCGCCACTTCTCTCTTGTCCTTCTTCGCCGGTCCGATCTTTTGGGCAACACCCTTTAGCTTTACTGACTCCTCCTTGCGCTCCTCGTCGGACTTCTCGACAGACTTCGTCGACACTTTCGGCTCTTCGCTTGTGCTCGTTGACAGTAGCATGCTCTTGTCGGGCTTTGATCGCATCTTCAGAATCCGCAGAACATTCTCTTTGCGGTGCCGTCCGTACTTCAATCGGATGATCAATGATGCTGACTTCTCCAAATCTTCAGGCATCTTGGCTGTCTTGACCAATGCTGGTGTTTCGAGAACGTCTGCTTTGTTGGCACTCTTCGCCCTCGGCACCTTCGGGACAACAATCTCATCATCCTGCAAAGGCTCAGGACTTTCGGCTTGTTGGACAGAGGTGACTGCGGCGGCCTTTGCCTCAAGCTCAGACCGCACCGCCGGGCTACATGGGCTAGCGCGAAAGCCGTTACGTGGTATGGGAGACTTGTGCTTAGAGATGCCTTCGGCCTTCTTCAACGGCGTGAACTTGCCACTCTTATCCTTGAAGATCGTGCTTGACGTCGGCAGATTCGAACTTGACGTCTTAGACGAATGCCGTATGTTGTCGTGCGCTTCTAAAGCTTTCGTGATGTTGTCAGGAAAGGAGAGTGACAGTCGCGCAGGTAGCTGCTCGGGAACATCTGCAGTGTGCAGTGGCGACAGTTTCTCAGGCAGCCCAGGTGATAACCTAGGAGGTGAAAGTCGAGGAGGGAATTCAGATTCCCCCAGTCTAATCCCGTTGACGAGCTTGTTTTGTGATCGCGCCGTTGTACCCTTCTGATGCCGCGGCGTATCAGTCTCGACAGACTTGGCCTCTACCTTCAGCTTCTTGAGTCTGGGCTCAGCTTCGCCATTTTGTGCCCTGCTTTCAGGTCTGCCCACTTCACTTCGCTCCACCCTCTTGCGCTTCAAGTCACCATGCTCTGGCGACCTTTCTCTTTGCACCTTTTGCTCCTCTTCACTCTCGTCTGCTACCGCTGTTAGCGTCTCCTGTGTCTCCGCCTTGACGCGTTCCACAGGCCCTTTGACGGCAGATTGTTTTCCTGGCGCATCCACACTCTTGTGCGCATCGCGTTCTGGAGTGGCCGCATCGCCGTTCTGCTTGCCCTTCTTGTACGCACTGAAGCTGATCTTCTTCTTGGGTCCAGTACTAGGAGCATTTGTGCGCATGCTCGGTCGCGGCTTGTCCCGGCTGCCACTGGATTCGCTGATCGGTCTGCTATTATGCAGCATATACATCTCCTTGCCCGGCTCGTGGTAGTGGAAGGTCAGGTACTGGGTGGCCTCGTGCTCGCCGTCCTCGAACGGCGTGCTGTACAGCCATTGCTTCGCCTGTGACTCGTAATGATGGTGATATCGCGGCTCCACGTCTTGTGGTATCGTGATGACATAGGGATCGACGGTGATATGATCGCGCATACGCTGCAGTTTCGTGTCGATGGCGTCGAGATCGGCTTGCTCGTCTTTGTTAGGCGTCCACGTTACGGTTCCGGGCGGTCTGGCTTGTGCCCCATGTGCGATACCAGGCATGATCGCGCAGAGGTGACGCAGGGCGCTATGAATAGATCATGGAGGTCGCAGTGCTGCTGAGGTGGAAGCGCGCAGCATTAGGCGGGTCCACCGCGAGGACTCTGTGGTATTCGAGGTGAGTGGGGGTGAGCAGAGGAGGGCCGGACAGGGCAGAGCAGAGCAGAGCAGAGCACAGAAGCAGCCGGAGTGCGCGCAGAGTAGAGATGCTGCTGTCTTGCTTGGCGCGGCGACGGCGAGACCACGTCCAATGTGGTTTGTGGAGGTGCACGTGGCTGTGCGATGTGCAAGATCACCTGCTGGAGATAAGAGGTAGCTGTGATACCAGGTAGGGTAGCAAGTCCCCTAGTGGAGGTGGATGTCAGGATACGGAAGAGGGCTGAAGGCTGGAGCAGATCTACGCGCTGGATGTCGCTCGCTCGCTCGGCAGGCGATCCGAACAGGGCGACAACAATGCCACTTTGCCGCTGTGTGTGTGCTATTGTCTGCTAGGTATCACTCCGCGAGTCTGCGTTACTTACCCTGCTGTGGATCAATAATTCCCACGAGGCTACTGGCGCAAAAATTGTTCTTGGCAATATGAAGTTCTTTGCTCACATCGTGCTACCTACATGTAGGTAGACTCACCCAGGTCTTCGGTTTGTGCTATATACCTCATCCCACCAAGCCAAATCTAGCAAAGGTTCTTAAGTCATATTCCGTTAATTTCTACACGTGCATACAACTGCGCATCATGTCGATATCCGTAGCCCACCCCGCCCTTGCGGTATTACTTGGTTGCACACAACGGTCCATCGCATTCGCAGATCGAGGCTTGCGCCCGGCCCCTGCAACCTAGTCTGAAAAGCAGCGCTGAAGACGACACCATCACGTCTGCAGACCGCTGTATCCATTTCCCATCAACCCAATACATAGCTTGCACCATGCCGAAACCTCTCGTGCTGATATCAGCATTGTCATCTGTCATAGTTCGTCATCCGTTTCATCCTCGTCATCGCCAATGTTCGAGGTCTTGGGCGGCGTGGGCTCTTTCTCTTTCGTTCTTGGAGGCATATCCCTGATGAGTGCCTGCCGGGTCGGTGCTGCCTCGTCCACATCCATTGGCTCGAATTCTTGGCTTGGTGGACGCCGCTGAGTTCGCTGCTGGGTACCTCGATGTGAAGGTCCAGAAACAGCAGGTATTTTAGGCGAGGCAGTATGCTCCTCTTCATCGTCGCTCACTTCGACCGCCGCATCGGGCTCGTCCGGTTCTGGTGTGACTCGGTCGTGCCTTGACGCGCCGTCGCTTTCATCGAAGCCGCTGACAGTGGCACCGTTCTCATCTGCTGCGTCTTCGTCCGTTAAGGGCGACAGTGATGCTCCATTGGCTTTTCGCTTTGCGCCTCGAAAGGTATATGTATTTGCCTCTCTCGGAGTTCTTGCTGACCTTGATCGACCCACGTCCATCGCGGCATCTGAAATGGTATTCGCACCATTCAACAGCCGTTGTTGATCGCGAATCTTAAGCTTCTTAGCATTGAGTAGTGCGGCAAATTTACTTAGCAGTTCTTCCTCGTGCGCTTTCTTCGCTCTGACTATCATGTCCAGCTCCGTGGTCAACTTGGCAATAGAGTCTCTCTGTGATTCCACGGAAGCACGTAAACCATCCAGCTGCAATCTGAGACCGTCGGCCTCGGCAGCAGCAACATCAACCCACTCTAGAGTGTCAACTTCCGTATCCGTCTTCTGCAGAGGTATGGTGCCGAGTCTCTGGGTAATTTCACCAACCTTCTTTCGAATAGTGATCGTTGCATTGGTCTTGCTGATGGCGGCGACCGTCTCCACACCTTGCAAGGTCTCTGGTAACAGACCCTCCGGTCGATGATGCAGCAACGCGAACATAAGGAGGGTCTTCCATTCTTCGATATTGCCTTTGAAATTGCGGTCCTGATAGGCCTTGATGTCGGCTTCCTGGAACGATACGACGAAAAGTTCTGACTGATCTGTGCCAATGAGCTTCAGGTCTAGTTCTTTTCGTCCTTCCTTAGCGATATTAACGAGCATGTGCTTCGCAGACTTGTCGTCCGTCCGACGTAGGCGAAGGACGTGCCGTGTCGGAGGTGCCATAGCTTCCAAGGCTATTGTTCGGCGTTGGCCGGGAAGTTGCCCATGTCTGAAACTGAGATCAGAGGGTGTGCCTGCGCAAGGCAAAGGCGAGGGGAATCAGGATATGAAGCTCTATCCGTAGCTCTTCTGGATCTGTGAGTGTCGAGACGGCCTTCACACAGGGTTCATCTGCGACAGCGCGAGCGCGTGCCTTTGCGGCGTGGCGTGATCTACGGCCGTGATATTGCGGCAATCAGCTGTTGCTATGTGACTGAAGAATCTTGCTGGCGACGCGGTATTCGAGACCGCGTGTCGGCCAGTGCGCTCGCGCTGAACCGGGGAGCCGGTCGGAGAATAGAGAGAATCGACGTGCCGGGCGTGGAAAATTGGTTCACAAAGTAGAATAGCTGGCGCAGGGGTCACGTAACTCATGTACGGGTCTTACAGTTCGCGTTGCCTAAGGTTATTTTGAATCACGCCAGCCATTCTCTGAACACCGGGCAAGTTGGCAAGAACAACCGTCGAGCGTGCTGCACTGTATGACCGCACACCGTCTCCAGCACATCCAACCGCGCGTCCTCCTCTCCACGCCCTTCCTCTTGCCCGGCTGTGCGGTGACCGCATGACGCTGCATCTTGTGCACGAGACATCTGGAGCACCACGACGGCGGCCACAATGGCGGTCGAGAGCTGGGACCTGGATGATGACTTCCAAGGCGACTTCCAGACCTTTGGCAACGCCAGCGTGGGAACGGGACCTCTCAGCATGTCGTCGCGAATGAGCACGCGATCGGAGTCGGTGGCAGGCGATGAGGACTGGAACGTGGTCATCACACCCAACGACGAGCACAGCACGACGCAGGCGATTCAGTCTGCGAAACAGGCAGGCATACCACTCCCGGACAACGTGCCCGCGAGCGCACTATTAGGCGGCACGATAAAGCGATTGGGCAAGAAGAAGTCGAAACAGAAGATTGATCATGACTGGGACAACGACCTCGAGATGTCGGACCAGCCGTTGCAGCTGAAGCCCAGGGCTGAGGATCCAGGTGTCATATTGGACGAAGGCTTCGACGATTTTGATGACGAGCTTGAGGGAAGCCTAGGAATCCGGTTCGCTGGGAAGCGCGACACGAGAAATCGCAGTGGTTCGGCATCAGTGATGAGTCCAAGTCTAGGTTCAGCGACCGCAGACAGTGAGGTGGATGATCTGGGTGGGCTTGATTTTCCTGAGGGACCCATGGACTTCGACGCATTGTTGAAGAAACGATGCGCTGCAGATGCAGAGCTATCAGACTTGTCGCAGCCAAGCTCTGCGGTAATAGAGCAGGAGCCTACGATGACCAAGACGCATAAGAAGTCCAAGCTGGAGTCCGACGACAACGACGACTTCTTTGGTGATCTGGATCTGGGTGATGGCGAAGTACTCAATGTACGGAAACGTACCACGAATCGAAATGTGCAGGTCAAGTCGGCCAGACTGCCACCATCTGCTCAACGAGCCGCTACTACTCTAAACTTCCATGATCGAGCCACCGACAAGCCCATATACACACGATCGCATATCCCACGGCCCGTGTCTGGCACCAGACACACGTCTCGATTGGATCCTGTCTTCGAAAGTGGCGATGCGCAAGGGCTTCGGAATAGGAGAGGACCCACCACGACGCATGCGCAGCTGCTTCGATCCAAGAGGTCTATGCCCGCTCTGCGCAACCAACCGAGCCATGGATCATTGTCGAAGTCTTCTGTACCATTCCTGCCCGCAGGCGTATCCAATATGCAATCGCCACATATCACTACACATCGAGTAATGCCGTACCACTTGCGGCGCGACTCTGACCCGAACCGACCAGGTGCCCAGTCTCCACCACCACAACGACCCAGTTCGAGGCTGTCTAACCAAATCACGCCGGACACTCCTTCGCGAATGGCAAGGCACAGAGAAAACGTAGCGCCCGCCTCGCTGGTTCGGCAAGCAGCTGCTAAGCACACCCTGACGAAGCCGATCAAGAAGAGGCATTTTGGCGATGGCAATGAGCTTGAGATCTTTGATGATCTGCCAACATCAGTGACCACAGAGAACAAATTCATCAAGCAACCTGTCGGTCGCGGCCCACCTAAGCAGAGCACTTTACGGGGCACCCAGAGTCGTAGCGATCTCACAGATGCTAGCAAGAGAAACTCTGCCATCACCATCGTACCCGACAGAATGGTGACCCCTGCTCCTAGAACGCCGGCGAGTCCCACCAAAGGCTTCTACGATGCACCGAATGCCACACCTAGTTATCTTCGTGATACTGCTGCGAGTAGAATTGCCAGAGAGACACGACTAGCACACCAGCCGCGACCACGAAGTGAAGGGCCCCTTCAGCCACTGACTACAAATTGGAAAGCTCAAGTGGCAGCAAGAAGTCCATTCTCTAGCCCAAGTGCACAGAGACAGAAGAGTATTCGAAGGCCTGGTTTGATTGCGGGCATCGGCTCGCACGTAGCCAAGAGTATGTGTAAAGTATATTGATTGCTTCGCCCGTGAACAACATCGCTGACCAGAATGATAGGCGAAAAAGGTATGATTTACAACCCGCAAACACTACGCTGGGAAGGCAACGAGAATACGTTGCAAGCATTCGACATTACGCCATTAGAGACGCCGCCTCCACAACTTCGACCACGATCGTCCTATATTGGACGAACGCACCAGAGATCCAACACATCACCTTCGCGGCCCGCACTCATCTCCCACGTACCCACTGGCAGTGGTTTCAACATACAAGTGCAGAATGGGATGGTGTACGATCCGCAGCAAATGAAGTGGTTGAAAGTCAAGGGCGGTCGCGACGTGTCTAACCAGCTGTCTCCATCTGCCACCGATGTCGAAGACGAAGAGGACGCTTTCGCCGGTATTGACGACCTCAAGGACGAAAATGTTCCTGCAGCCGGGCAGGGTATTGATGGCATGAACCCTGCTGGTCCCCCTGCAGAAAACTTCCACGAAGAGTTTGATATTGGCCTCCGATTCATCGACCTTCAACGGATTGAGGAAGAAGCCTGGCGCCGAATATGTTCGAACTGGTTTTTTGGCGACCAGCCACGGCCCGACAATGGCATGTGGCGACACAACATCAGAGATATCGTGCCCGCGGACGGCTTCTGATGAGACGGCGCTCACCAGTGTACATGTTGTTGTTATTAGAAATGCAGATAATATCGTCTTATAGCCTGCAGCATTTTGGGGATGGCTTTGGAAAGCTGGCGCAGCAGGTGCACAGTAACGACGAGACGAAGGATATGATGATAGCTATCTCTACTACGATGCGAGGTGTGCTACATGCGTCTGTGATTGTATACAAACTACAGTACTGTACGGTGTCTGTACATACCGTAGCCACATGTGCCTAGTGCAGTCCATGTCCCGGCGTCGGTCATCAAGGAACAGATGTAGCAAGTGAGCCGGTTTCCCCTGCAACCACTATACGCGAGAAGAGACTGTGAGACATGCTGCCCACGTGCACTCGGCATGGTGGTGGCCTGCACATTTCAGCACTCCTGCGTTTCCGTGAGCCTAGTTGCTTGGCACCACTTAAATGTCATCCTTGATCCACGTTTCTGACTACCTAACCTCCAAGCTCATACAACCTTTTACTACTCCGTATACAGTAGTGTTATATCCCTTCAAGGCTCGCGCGCCTCGCTTGGTGTCCCTGCAGGCCAAGGCTCCTCTTCCTTGGCCATCATAAACAGGCAGGTGAGTGAAGCAGGCTAGCAGCCGTCCGCGCCTCGAAGCACAACCGACCATTCGAATGTCGAGCTCCAGCACGGGTCATCGAAGGGCGCCGTGGGAGTTCTGGGCCTAGCAGAGGCAACCTATACCGAAGCTTGTCTAGCCATCTTGCTATTGACGGCTGGAGCTGGCCCTGAATCTGCCTGTGACGAGCGGGCGGCGCGATAGTGCGTGTGACGGCGACCGATGGTTGGGAGGAGTTGGGCTTGCTGCCAGTTCTACTGCAGGTAGACTTTTTAGTATAAATACACCAGGAGCGTGGGGTTTCACCTCGTTCAAAGGTTGCTGTATGCATTTTTCTGTCCTTCGATCTTTCGATCTTTCGATGTTGCAATATCCAATAACGGCGACTATGAAGCCTTTGACAAGACTGATCGCAGCTGCTGGGCTGATCTCACTAGTCGCAGCCCAGACGTTTCAAAGACATGGCACTTGTAAGTTCCGCGTGTGAGGTAGGACTAGTGCTGTGCTGTGCTGACTGCTGGATCTGACGCGTCCCTCACACGAAGGCCCTACTCTCGGATGCGTAACTCCGCCTGACCAGCAGGACTTCCTCGCCGGGCAATACTTCGATATACGCGTGGAGATTCACGCGCCCGTCAATGGCTCGGAAGCTACCGATGGCGTCCCCGACGAGCAGTTCACTTTTACCATCAGCAAAGATGGCAGCGCGCCTCAGCCCGTCACCACGTACTTTGCGCTGGACGAGCCCGAGATGGAGACTTGGGACTTCAGCTGGTACGAGGACCTCTTCGCCTTCGATGCTCAGACGCCGTCCGCCGTCAATGTGGCGTCCAAGGCCTGGCGAAGAGTTGCTCTCTACGAGCCTGGCGAGTACACCGCTGTCCTGACGTACAATAACGGTACCACGACCGCGGCCAACTGGCTGGTGCGTGATATCGAGCAGGTCCGCAAAACCAAAAACCTTCTCCTGTTCAGTGAGTCTCGTCATCGATGCACCTCATCACGAGCACGAGGATCCCGAGCCAGGCGCTGTGAACTAATACATCGCAGTTGGCGATGGCATGACGACGAATATGGTGACCGCAGCTCGTCTCATTGCACACAAGACTGTGAATGGCCGTTACCAGAGCACGCTGGCCCTCGACAAGTTTCCTGTAATAGGGCACCAAATGACGCATTCACTCGATACCTTTATTACCGATTCTGCTAACTCTGCAACCGCGCTGTACTCGGGCCACAAGTCGACCGTCAATGCTCTTGGTGTATATGCAGACACCTCCCCAGATACCTTTGATGATCCCAAAGTAGAAAGCATTGTCGAAATCTTCCATCGCCTGGCTGGTGGCCATGTTGGTATTGTGTCGACCGCTTTCATTGCAGACGCCACTCCCGCAGCTTTGACTGCTCACACTAGAGACCGTGGTGATTACGAGGCCGTCGTCGATTCCTTCATTCACGGTATCGTCAACTATACTTGGACAGAATGGTCTGGCCCAGATGTACTGTTTGGTGGTGGAGCCGAGAACTTCTGCGACCCAGCTAAAGGTGCCTCAGGCGGCAGGACTTACCAGGAGCTTGACTACTACAAGGTCTTTGCTGATGCCGGTTACAACGTAGTCTACAACAAGACCCAGATGGACGCTACCCCCAGCAACGGGAGGACTCTTGGTATCTTCTCCCAGTCGAACATGGCGAAGTGGCTCGATAGGAACGTCTACACTGCCAACCTAAACCAAACACTGTCTCCAACGTGCGACAAAGGTGCGACTGCTCCCGATCAGCCAGGTCTCAAGGAGATGACCATCAAAGCCATTGACATTCTCAACAACCGTGCCGGCGATAAGGGATGGTTCATCATGTCTGAAGCCGCCTCAGTCGACAAGATGATGCACATCCTCGACTACGACCGAGCTCTCGCCGAGCTGCTCGAACTAGACGACACAGTCAAGCACTCCATCGAACACCTTAAGGAATTGGACGTTCTCAAGGATACGCTCATACTCGTCACATCGGATCACGGCCACGGCTTCGACGTATTCGGAAACGTCGACACCAAGTACTTCAACGAGCAAACCAGCGACCGCGCCAAACGTGACGCCATCGGACCCTATGAACGTTCCGGTCTTTCGGGCTACATCAACACAGGAGACCTCCGGTACGGCGACTCCAACTTCCCCTCGAACTGGGAACCGCGTTACACACTTGCTCAAGGCTTTTCCGCCAACCCAGACCACCGCGAGAACTACCAAGTCCACAAAAATGGGCCCCGGTCACCAGCTTCCAACATCACCGGCTTCGGCCCTACAGATTACTTCGTCAACCCCCGCGATAACGTCAACGGATTCGTCGTCAATGGAACTTTACCCACCTCGTACAACCAAGGAGTGCATTCCCTCACGGATGTCGCCGTCTGGGCCCAAGGACCTTGTTCGGAGATTTTCGGAGGCGTGTATAATTCCATCGACGTATTCTTCAAAATGGCCGAATGTTTGGGTCTGTCTGACGTGTCAAATAAGGCCGCCGCCGACGACGCAGAGAAGGGGACCAAAGAGCACAAGGATAATTGGGCCAAGTTTGGTGAGGGGAAGACGGGTTATCAGAGATTCGATGAGAAACATCCACGTTATGCTGGGAAGAATGCGCATGGACATAATACTGGGGTGAAGCCGAGGAGTCCGTCCCAGGGACATGATTACTGCTAGAAGGGAAGATCGATGTATTAATACTTGACTGAACAGACGGCTTGAAGACAGTGGGCTCAAAGGAGGAGCCGCAAACCTAGTTGAGACTTCGAAAAGTTATACATGAACCCTTTGACAGTCTGCTCTGAAAATATGGTTGGCAAAAGTAAAATAGAGTATTGGGATAATATTCAGAATTGCAGGAGTAGTAATAATCAGAGTGCCTCAATTATAGGCATTAAGCACCCAGTCGCTGGCTATTCCGTAAGCAACGGTCACTGCCAATGCCGTTACCATAAATGTACAGCCGGTTTTCCCACATGCGGAAGAGCGTTCGTAATCGCAATCGTAGGATAATAATATTCTTCTTCAGGACTTCATCAATCATAAAGCCATATGAAGCGTCATCGTGCCCGCCTGTCCGCACATCTTGTGCTCTGCCCGCGCCCTCCCAGACAGCGGCACATTATGGTCGAGGTCCGGATTAGATACGCGTGGGAATATTCGTCATGATGCGCTGATACTGAGCAGCCATGGTCCGATCGTGATGACGTCTCCGTCTACCTCTAGTCGTTTCGCGGACATGATAATCATGTACATACTAATTTGGGGCTGGAGTAGGAGGCGGCGCGCCAGTTTTCGCTGCTTTGCGCTTCGCAAGGAGACTCTTCAGCGCACCGAGCCATCGCGCAAGACTGTCCTCGTCGACGGCGCAGAATCGGTAGTTTCGTTCCTCACTCAGAATCTGCATGCATGCTGTTTTAGTTTTCGAAATGTCGTCGATTTCAACCGCATCGATGATAGTCGAGAAGGGTAGGACGATCAAGGCAGTGTACTCTTCTTCGTTCTTGTACACGGTCAGTTGCTTGGGCCGTAGAACCATCCAGACTTTCTTCCACTGCCTGACGCCAGATGTGGACTTTAAAAGATAGATCCAGCCGTGGCAGATGACGCGCTCTGGATCGTCCGGCGCCGACGCCGATGGCTTCTTTGTACCATCCTCGACACCACCTTGGTTGAGTCCTGACATCATGCTGGCAGTTCTGACGCCCATAGAAGGACGACTAGATGCTTGCCCGTAGACAGAGCTTACTGCTTGTGTGCTGCTCGTGGTGGGTCTATGATCAGGATGGGATAAAGAGAGCGCAGACAGTCGTGCGGGAGGTCCTCCGCCCCAATCTGAGAAATCGGAATAAGATGCATGCTCTGCGCCTGAGTAGTCCACAGCCGAAGACTTGCGATTCCCGACGTTCACAGACCCTCGATTCCGCGCCCGAGGAAGGGGCTGGCTCTGACTGAGTCCTTCGGCATCAGACGAGCTGTAACCCGACAAGGCATCGTTGGCCACAGGACTGACACGGGCGTTGATACTACGCTCGAAGCCTCTATAATTTGTAGTCGCACCTCCCGGGCTGGCCAGGTACATTTCCTCCTCCTTCTGATCCATGCGCGCTTGCAGCCGTATGGCCTCGACCCACTCCTGAGCCTCCTTCTCGGTGGCCGCCTCGAGGTGAAAGTTACGCGAGGGCGAGAAGAGGCCAAAGACATGCTTATTCTGTCGCTTAGGGTCCTTTTGGCGAGCGACGGCGGTGAGGTGGTCGAGGTTGATGGCGTGCCGCAGCTTGCTCTCCTTTTCGTTTTTGTAGATGGAGAGTTGTTTCGCGCGGAGCACGATATGTACCGGCTTCCACGACTTGGTCCTACGCGTCCTCTTGAGCACGGGGCCCTGCTTGACGATGCGGTCGTATTCGTAGCTGCCAAACTGCGTGACAGGCGAGGGCGTGTCGATGGCGAGGGGTCGCGTGGGTGGAGGGATCGTGACGCCGGCCATGGCGGAAATGGACGCTGTTCCACCTGTGCTGCATACGAAGGACTTCAATCTCGAACCTGACGGGAACTACATGGAGGAGGGAGGCAATGCCACTGCTGGTGGTGGTGTAGGCGGGGGAGAGGGGTGGACGGAGGAGGGGAATGTCACTGCTGGAGCCTGCAGGGTAGGTGGTGGTGGTGGTGTAGAACTATGGAGGTGGTGGGGATCGACGGCGGTTGCGACCAGCGCGTGTGTGGTGGTGTTTCATATATCCATACAGCATCCGGTATCATGGGCTATAACAGAGATAATCGTGTCAATTAATACGTGTATTGTGTATACCTTAGGTACCTAAGGTACGGTAAGGTACGGGACGGACGGGAGAGCGATAGCGCCACCACGGCACCAGGCTGGGCTGCTTGCTCCAATCATATAAATCACACACCACAGCACCTCTTAGTTTCCAGTCGTCACTCTCACTCGCTCGCTGTGAATCATCCATATCGACGAAATTAGCAAGATAACCCTGTCTGCTGTGCTTTCGCTGCTGCTGGACGTGGAATTGTTGTCGTTTTCCGTTGCCAAGACCCAAAGATGCCTGTTGTCCAGCCAGAAAAGCTGGTGAAACTTCAGCAGGCCGGCGACACCATCCGTAACGTGAGTGCATCCCATCTACCTGCCTCAATATGTACGCTGACTCTCTCGTAGATTTGCATCTTGGCGCACGTTGATCACGGCAAGACTTCTCTCACCGATGGCCTCATTGCCACTAATGGCATCATCTCACCCAAACAAGCTGGCAAGGTCCGCTACCTGGACTCGAGGCCCGATGAACAAGAACGGGGCATCACCATGGAGTCGTCTGCCATCTCATTATACTTTCCTCTGTTGCAACGGAGTGCACCAGACACGGAACCCGAGCAGAAAGAGTATCTGATCAACCTGATCGATTCTCCGGGCCACATCGACTTCAGCTCCGAAGTTTCTACTGCATCACGACTGTGTGATGGTGCTATCGTGCTAGTAGATGCTGTCGAGGGTGTGTGCTCTCAGACTGTCACTGTACTGCGGCAAGTATGGACGGAAAAACTCAGACCTCTCCTTGTTATCAACAAAATGGATCGTCTCATTACCGAATTGAAGCTGAGCCCCAGCGAAGCCTACACCCACTTATCCAAACTTCTTGAGCAGGTCAATGCAGTGGTGGGTAGCTTTGCTCTCGGCGAACGAATGGAAGACGATCTGAAGTGGAGAGAGCGTATCGACGAAAAGGTGAGCGCTGCAGCTGCAGCAAAGGCACAAGAAGATGATGGTGCACGGAGCCGGCACAGTAGCATTGCTCAAGATGACAGTGGCGTTGTGATTGGCGAAGCGTCTGCCGAGTACGAAGAAAAGGACGATGAAGATATCTACTTTGAGCCCGAGAAGAATAATGTCATCTTTGCAACTGCCATTGATGGCTGGGCATTTACGCCTAGGCAATTTGCAGCGCTATATGAGAAGAAACTGGGAATCAAGCGCAATATGCTAGAAAAAGTGCTATGGGGCGATTTCTACCTGGATCCGAAGACGAAGCGTGTCCTGCTGCCGAAGCATTTGAAGGGCCGGAACTTGAAGCCAATGTTTGTACAACTGGTGCTAGAACAGATTTGGGCAGTGTACGAAGCCACAACTGGCGGACCGAACGGTAAGGGCGACGAGGCTTTGCTCGAAAAGATCACTCGAGGGCTTGGTCTCAAGATTCCAGCACACGTACTTCGTTCAAAGGATCCGAAGGCTCTACTATCTGCCATTTTTTCAGCTTGGTTGCCTTTGTCGACGGCAGTGCTGGTATCCGTCATCATGAGTCTACCTTCACCTAAAGCGGCTCAGGAGAATCGGATACCTGGTCTGCTCGAAAAGTCACCCGGATCAAGCCATATTGATAAGAGGATCAGGGACGCGATGACACAATCAGATGCCACAATCGGCCAACCGATTGTGGCATATGTCAGTAAGATGATCTCGATCCCGGAGAGTGAACTACCCGCCAATAAGAGGCGGGGCGGCGCTCTCACGGCAGAAGAGGCTCGCGAGTTAGGACGTAAGAAACGGGCAGAGATTGCTCGTGCCCAAGCACTTGCCAGCAGTGAGGCTGGCTTAGAGGCTGTCACTGATGCGCTCAGTACGGCCGCCATTGGGGACGAGAATGAGCTAGATGACGGCGCTCCTGCTGAGGAGGAGGACGAGAAGGATGACCCAGAGCATCTCATTGGCTTCGCTAGGCTGCTTTCTGGTACACTGACTGTAGGCGATGAGGTGTACGTTCTGCCACCAAAGTTCACTCCTGCGCAGCCACATGCCGAGCCGCTTCCCAAAAAGGTTACCGTGACGGCTCTATACCTGCTCATGGGCCGTGGACTGGAGTCGCTAAATTCTGTCCCAGCTGGCAACATTGTGGGCATTGCTGGACTGGAGGGAGCGATACTGAAATCCGGCACAATCTCGTCACAACTGGAAGGCGCACCAAATCTGTCATCCACCACGGCGATCTCGACCAACGCACCTATCGTACGAGTAGCACTCGAGCCAGCATTCCCAGGAGATCTGGACAAGATGATACGAGGCTTGCAATTGTTAGTGCAGGCCGATCCTGCTGTCTCGTACGAACAACTCGAAAGTGGTGAGCATGTCATCTTGACTGCTGGAGAGCTGCATCTCGAGCGGTGTATGAAGGACTTGCAAGAGCGCTTTGCCAAGTGTGAGATCCAGGCTGGCGAGGCAATGGTGCCGTATCGAGAGAGCGTCGTCAAGGATGAAGAGATGAAGGAACCTGCCAACCCAGCTCTTGGCCGTGGCACAATTGAAGGTGTCACTTCGAGCAAACAGCTCACGATTCGACTGTCAGTGCGACCACTCCCGACGCCTGTCACTGAGTTCTTGGTCAAGCATACCGGCGCTGTGAAGCGACTGTATTCTGAACGTAAAGCGCAGGAAGAGGAGCGTGCGGCCGGAGCCAAAGCAGAACAGACTGAAGAGTCTGGCGAGCAAGAAGTCGAAGCTGAGGATACCTCTGCCATTGCTGATCAAGGGCTGTCGATGAGCGATTTCAAGCACCAACTCGCCGAGGCGCTTCTGGAAGAGAAGGCCGACCGCGAGTTATACAAGGACGCAGTCAACAAAATCGCAGCATTCGGGCCTCGTCGTGTCGGGCCCAACATCCTCATCGACAACACACCCGATAGCATCTGCGGCAGATTCTTCCACGACAGCACTGATCACTCCTCCAGCGCCACCAACAGCACGTCCTCCATGGCTGCCTTAGCTGACAAGATTGCCTACGCCTTCCAGCTCGCAACATACCAAGGACCTCTCTGCCACGAACCCATGCAAGGCGTCGCCATCTTCCTCGAAAACGTCTCAACAGAACTATCTCCCGACGACATCTCCGCCAACATGGGCCGTCTCACAGGCGAGATCCTCCGCACCGTCCGCGACTCCATCCGACTCGGTTTCCTCGATTGGTCCCCGCGCATCATGCTCGCCATGTACAGTTGCGAAATCCAAGCCTCAACCGAAGTCCTCAGTAAAGTCTACAACGTCCTCGGACGCCGTAATGGACGGATTATCGATGAGCAAATGCTCGAGAGTACGAACAATTTTACCGTCTTGAGTTTATTACCTGTGGCGGAGAGTTTTGGATTTTCGGATGAAATTCGTCAGAAGACGAGTGGATTTGCGGCTCCGCAGTTGGTTTTTGAAGGCTTTGAGATGATCGATGAGGATCCTTATTGGGTTCCTTATACCGAGGAGCAGTTGGAGGATTTGGGCGATAAGGCTGATAAGGAGAATGTGGCGCTGAGATATGTGGATAAGGTGAGGACGAGGAAGGGTTTGGCTGTGAAGAAGAAGGTTGTGGAGGCTGCGGAGAAGCAGAAGACTCTGAAGAGGTAGAATACCTTATATATTATTCGTCACGTCCAGAGCAAATATTCGACTCTGCTCTCTGTCCTCGTCTCGTTTCCACGCTGCTATTCACGATGCACTGTTGCAAATACATATGCGCGATGAATGATCTCTCTCCTCTGCACATTCACATGCGCATTCCATCACGCAGCACCCCTCTGCAATTCCGGAGGGAAATCCTCGTCCTGTGGTGGTCCACCAGTAGACAACGCCAGATCAATATACAAGACCAGCCGCAAGAACAACCTCGGTCTCTTGAAAACCAAATTCCCCCAGTCAAGCTTCAACTTTCCTCCTGGTCCGCTACCACTACTAGACCGCCCCAAACCAGATATTCCATGAACATTCTCATTTCCACTCATGATATCCTTCCTCACGATGGAAGGAGAACTGTTGTCATCTCGCCGAGCAGTCATCGAATTGACAAACTTGCTATCATCCTGAGCATAAGCCTAGTCATGACATTCATCAGCACCAATCACACACACTTACCCATACACATAATGGTACTGCCTCGGAGACAGACTTTCACAACTTACAACAATATTCGCCAAGACATCCGCACAAAAATCCGATCCATCAAAGTTCTGCTGTTGAGACTTCAAAGTCCTGGTAAAGACATCCAAACGACGAATCTCCACAGCTTCCATGCCCGATCCTCTCGCCGCAGCAACATTGATAGCCTGTAATATCAATGGCAGCGCCAACACAGCTGAAGCACTAATAGGGAGAAATTTGACCAAACGGACCTGAACCAGTTCCTGTGTTCGACGTGAGACGTCATTGTTCGCTGCTTCCATGGCTTGAGCAGCGTCGGACACGGAGACGAGGGATTGGATAGTAGGAGTTGGGAAGACTTCACGGAGGAGGATGAGGTAGATATTGAGGCCGAAGACTGCGGAGGCATGATATGAGAACATCATGTTTGCGTATACGCATATGGCTTCGGGAGCGTCGTCGAGACTGATGGGAAAGGGAAATATCCGGATTGCTTGGTCATACCAGAGACGGAGTGATTCGAGCGATTGTTGTATGTCCTTTACGACGCCCGGAAGGTCACGGGATGCAAATTCGAGACGGTCATCTAAGCGTTCGTGAGTGTAGAGGATTCTGCTCGTTTGGGAAATACACTGCATGACTCGGCAGGTAGTGGCGACCATTTCAAAGATGCGAAGTTGAGTCTCGGCATCGTGAACCGGAGAGTTTCCTATTTCTGACTGAAAATCTTCTGCGGACAGTATGTGCTTTTCGGTATCCCAATCTTTGGTCAACGGCGCCTGGATAGTTCGACGTAAGCCCAGCGAAAGGATATGATCTCTAAAGATTACACCCCACCAGATCCTCTTGAGCAGTCGAGATCGCGCGGGATCCTTGATTCGGTAAAAACTATCGGCCCTGACGATTCTGGCGAAGCGGATGGCATTTGTCACCCAGTATGTGTTTAGTCGCAGGAGGTTATAATTGGGTGCATTGTAGGATAGCAGCAAGCAGGCTTGAGCGTTCGCGATTGGGTCACGTTCGATCCCGAAGTCGTACAGAAGCTGACCTGCGTCAATACGACAACATCGTCTCCTTTATCGCTAACGGTACTCACCTTTGCCTGGCGATAGTGGGTGTTTCTGGCCTCGCGCTTGCTTATAAACCCCACGCTGGAGAGCGTGTCGAGCTCAGCATACTGCACAGTCATCAGCGCTATCACATAGAGCCAGCTAGGCCGTGGCTTACACATGTCGCTGCAAATATCATCGCTCTCAGCAACAGAAAAGAGTAGTCTCCCACGCGAAACTCATCTCCATCCCAAAGTGCCCAGAACTGGTCTTCCGGCACGATAGGGAGATTAGGATGCACCATGCGGAAGTACATGCGCATCATGGGCTTCAGCACATGAGGGGGGAGTAGCTCGAAGCATCCCTCGACACGCAGGTAATCTTGATCACGAGGATTCAGCCCTGGTATCTGCACTGTCGAAGAGCTCCGAGGTGGCACATGGGAAGCTCCATCGGGAGCCAGTCCATGCGGGCTGGGTAGTAGGGGAGGAGCGCTAGTGTGATGCGGTGGGTATGTCTGCGGCAGCGGGAAGTCTTGTCCAGGCGTGGGCATAGCGGGCATGAATGCATTTCCAGTAAAGGTGAAAATGTCGTCAAGATCTGTCAGGTGGCTGAAGTCGCAGCTTGCTGACGATGCATCGACCATGCTGGGATCCCAAGGGAAGTTACTGGGCGGTAACTCCTGCCACAGCTGGCCATCAGCGGTGGTCGGCGAACCTGATGATTGCGACTGATTCTGTACAGAGTAGCCACATGCATTGCCATTGCGGTTCGAGTGCGTCCTCGCGACGCTGGGCCGACGGTCCACCGTGCTGTCTGGTGCCCACGCTGCCGGAGCTATGTCGGCTGACGAGCGCGTCGCAGATGGCGTTGGTACGCGCCAACTGTGCGACTGCTGTTCCAGCACAGCCGCCCGCTGTGCCTCGTGAGGAGGAGTGCTGTCGCGTCTGGCCAGAGATCAGCGTCTGCGCATAGTTCTACCGGGTTATTCTCGCCGAGAGCTGGCGACTCAGCATACCGTTGGTTCTTCCTACGTCGTATGACACAGGTCGTGCCTGCGTCCACGCAGTTGGAGCACGGCGTGCCGCCTTCTAGGACGTTGCATCGGATCTTGCCTACGGGGGCGGGCAGTAGGGTCGGTCAGTCTCTACATGTATCTGCAACATGCATAAGGGAAGGGAAGTTCGATTGTCGAAGGAGGTGGAAGTCTTTCTTACGAGTATGGCAGTGCTGGCACGCCTTCCTGGAGCGTCGTTGCTTGAGCTTTGCGCCGCCTCGCAGGGCAGGCACGACTGGCGGTGGACTGGCTATGATTGCCTCTTCTGCGTGCATCTCGCCGTTCGGCCTCGCGGGTGGCTCAACGCCCCCGTGTGCGCTGGTACGGTAGTTTGAGAGACGCGGCAACAGATCCAAGTGCAAAGGGAAGCCGCATTTACCGCGAGAGCAACGGTGCTTGAGTTTGAGGCGATTGTGCTCGCCTCATCACTTGTGGTCGACGACCCATTTGTTGGACCCCAGAAAACCCCAGATTCTTCTTCCCCGCAGGGCCCGCACGTGTGGCGGCATTAATAAAAGTCTGCTTCGAATCAGCTCCCAAAGAAGGCCGCATGCCCGACGTGAAGCAGGTTGAATACGAAGAGTAGAATCGGTAAGGTAGATGGCGCACACATGCAGAAACGAGAGATTGGAAGTCAGGGGGGTGATTCATGGAGCCCGCTGCATTAACGAGAAGCCCCGCCGTCCGTACAAAACATACCTTATTCCGAGTGCTTGTACGACAGCTTGGCAAGTTGGCACTTGACATTGTCAGCGTCGTGATCAGGCCGACCTCCCACTTTCAAGCTCCAAGCTGGGAACCGAACAACATGTCGGGTTCACGTTCATCACTTCAGCTACCTAGTATAAGATACGGTAGGTAACACCATCAAGCCCAATATACCTCCCAAGGTACTTGCTCAGGTAGGTATAATTTCACTTATTGCGAGGCTACATTACTTGAGCTCTCTTCTCGAACTGTAGCAGTTTTGAACCATATTTGAAAGACTCCCAGTACCTTATGAATCGAAGCCTGCTGGGCTTCGTAACAACTACATGTATTGTAATCTTTCCAGGACCAAAATGCCTCGCTCGAAAACTTACATGTAGGTAGGAGGTACCTAGGTAGTCATAGAGAAGTCCTCCCTGTCAATGGCTTCATGTTCTTTGGAGGAATCGGATAATACACTCTAAAGCAAGCGCCTGCTAGCAAACTCATGCAAATTGCTTGAGCCCAGTATGCGTGCGCATCTTCTCGATATGTCCCTCCTGTGTTTTGCGCAGAGGAGACGATCCTGCACCTCCCTAGATCTGTTCTTTTCACGGATTCGATGAAGGCTATCGATTGCGTATGGGTTCTACCCTACCGCCACTAGTCAAGCCTATCGATCGGCGTCTAACGCTTCAGTCTACGCTCAGAAAGCACTTTGAGCTCACGCTACTTTGCATCCAAAGGCAGTTTCCTCATCGCCTTGGCCAGTGCTCGTCTGTCTTTGCCATCTCGCTCCAGGACCAAGATGAGGTCACGCAACTCGATTCCTTTACCATGAACATCATCCTCTCGCCAGTCACCCCAGGTTGGTGCCTTCTTTTCATCAGCCTGCTTCGCCTCTGCGGGGCCTTTAGATAGTTCTGGCTGCCCTTTTGGCGTAGCAGCACCGCTGCCAGGTTTGGCGAAGCGATTCGTCGGAACGTTTGCGCTACCTCCACTCATCCAAGAATATCTGTTCTTCTTGCCGCCGAGAGCCATCATGGCTGCCGTTTGGTTGGATTGATTCAGAGCTTGCGCTTCTGTGTGAGCTGCTGCTTCCTTGTTCTTCTTGCTGATCTCTTTCTTGCTTAGCGGCTTCACTGGCGCAACTGTGGCAGATGTGTCGACAGGCGTATCCGAAGCAGCTTCTACGGGCGTTATGCCGTCGCCACTCTCCGCCTTGCGTCTTCGAGCCTCCCGCTTCCGCAATCGCTCCTTCTCTGCCCGCATGTCGCTTTCGGCGAGCTCGCGAAGCTTAATGTTGAGACTGCCCTGGTATGCAACAGTCTGCATTGGTCCAGGCGATGGTGTTTGGTTCACACCGTTTGTAAGTGCCTCACCGTTCGCAACTCCAATAGAAGTCGCCGTAGGCTTGTCCCATTGTGATCCTGTCACGCTCTCGGGCACAACAGTCTCCTGGCTTTTCTGACCTGGCCCGAAAGAGATGTCTGCAAAGTCGACTGGAACGACTCTACCATGATCGCCATGTCGCCTCGCGCGTGCTAGACCATACGAATCATCTACCAGAACTCGCATACGTTCCTGCGCAGCCAAACTCAGCAGCGTGATCATGTGTTCATAGGCTACACCTGACTCGATCATGGCTTCTGGCTTGTTCTTAACCACCGCAATGCCTGACGTGCCATCCCCGTTGACCATGATCTGTGGCTGTGCTTGAACTTCTGGATCCCGCACGTAGACACCGTTGATATCCAGCCGAACGCCATTTTCCTGAGCCCTCAGGTGCATGCGATTCCTCACGCAGTTGCCTTGCAAATACTGATTATTCAAATGATATTGCTGCTGCTCTGCAAGCCTTCGCGCCGCCTGCTCTCGCCTCCTCTTCGCCTCATTCTCGATGGCTTCTTGTGACAAAGGCTGTCCCATAGTGCCAGCGAGTGTACCGTTTTGCCCTTGGCTACCGAAAGACGTACCCTGAGTCAAATAGCCATAAGTATTGTTCCCACTGGAGCCGTTCGATCCAAACGAAGTTGTGTTGTTCGTCTGAAAGCTCTCGTTTTGTGAGTGCCTGTTGTTCCACGTATTGTGCAGATAGTTCTCCTCATCTTTGAGATTGATACCGCTGCCGAACAAACTATCGCCAATATCGTCAACTCCGATCTTCTCGTCCTTGTCTTCTTTCGGTCGTGGTGGTGGAGGCATGAGATGGGACTGTGACGGTGGAGGTGGGCTGATCTGGCTCGGCCGCTGCTGAATTGGTGGATATGGCGTTTGCTGCGGCTGCTGTGGCCATTGTTGCGCAGGCGGCGAGTACTGCTGTGGTGTGTTGAAAGAACCTTGTGGTGGAGTGTACGGCTGGCTGTACGGCGATTGCACGGGTGAATGGCCATAATTGCCATAGACGGGCGATTGCGCATACACGGGACTACTGTTCGCGGGCGAGCGCGGGTCCGGCGAGAGTCGCTGTCGCTTCGCAGGCGGCGCGAAGGGCGTCTGTGAAGGTGGAGAGCTGACAGACGCTCCATATGGCGGGTACGAGGGCTGATTCGGCGCCTGTGCCTGCAACGGATAGGACATGATGCCGATGATGCTGCTTCACGTATCTCGCCTTGCCTGGGGCAGAGGGGTCGCTTGATGCAGACGGGGCGAGGGCCTTGCCCGCAAAGCACAGCCGCGGACGGCCGTTCCTCCTCACTGGCCAGTCACGCCTTCTCTCCTCATCAGACGGACGTTGGTCGCTGAGCACTCGACACTCAGGAAAAGGGTCGCTCGTATCTTTCGTGGATCGCGCGTCGTCGGTCGGGAGGTCTCTCGAGGGGCGCTGGCGATGATGGCGTCGAGTGCGCTGTGCTGTACGGTGCGGTGCCGCTGGCGTGTGGATGTCGCGGAAGAAGCCTGAGATTGATGCACTAGAACTATTCATGCTGGTACGGCTCTACCCGAGAGCTTCTCCATAGTTCTACTTCGTACTGTGTGAGTCCATTGGATGTTGCCGATTTACGACCACCTGCCTCACTTCACGCCTTCACACGTCTGCCACTCGCAACACAACTACCATCGCATCCACCGTTATCAACATTATCGCGTGCCTCACACGGGCCAGACCGCCTCATCTGACTCGACACCATAAGTCAAGCGCGTCTGGTAGCACCCTCTCCTATTTGTCGCGCGTGTCGCGCAGACAGCACCAACATGGCCGCGAAACGCCCGCACTCGGCTATAAACGCGAAAGTGGAAGACGATGAAGCGGTGGATCCGTCGGATGAGCTGATGTTCCTCGCGCTCGGTGGTGGCAATGAGGTTGGACGATCTTGTCACATCATCCAGTACAAGGGCAAAACCGTCATGCTGGATGCGGGCATTCATCCCTCCTATGAAGGCTTAGGCGCCCTACCCTTCTACGATGAGTTTGACTTGAGCACTGTTGACCTGCTCCTTATAACACAGTAAGTACCTTCAGTTCCTCCAGGGGCGAATGGGTGGGCGACGAGCTGCGGAACAACACTGGCACACGTGTCGCATTTGCAGCACTTGTGCATGCTTAGTCTAGTCTTTTCGAGCTCACCACTCAGACTCACAGCAGCAAAGTAGCCTTTGTAGCAACCGTATGCCAGCTGTTTTCTCCACTCTTCCTCTCATTCTCTACAGAGTCTGCTTTGCCATCGCCCATCGAACCTACTCTTGTAGATAGCCTATGTCGCCAGTGTACCGGCAAGTGCTAACAAGCTACTCCAGCTTCCATCAAGATCACTCTGCTTCTCTGCCGTATGTCTTGTCCAAGACCAACTTCGCGGGTAAAGTGTTCATGACACACCCAACGAAGGCAATCTACAAATGGACGACGCAGGACGCCGTTCGAGTCCACAACACGCATGCTCCAGCTTCGTCGACATCAGGCACTGACGGCTATGTCAGCCAATTATACACTGAGCAGGACATCCTCTCCACGCTACCCATGATCCAGACCATCTCCTTCCACACCACGCACTCGCACAATGGCATTCGTTTCACACCATATCCGGCTGGCCACGTTCTGGGCGCGTGTATGTACCTCATCGAGATTGCTGGCCTCAATGTTCTGTTCACGGGCGATTACTCGCGAGAGAATGATCGCCATCTCATACCTGCAGCTGTCCCTCGAAACGTCAAGATTGATTGCCTCATCACGGAGTCGACCTTCGGCATCAGCACCCGGACTCCCCGACAAGAGCGCGAGAACGCTCTGATCAAGTCCATAACCACCATCTTGAACCGCGGTGGCAGAGTATTGATGCCTACGACTGCTGTTGGGAATACTCAGGAATTGCTACTAATTCTGGAAGATCACTGGCACCGGCATGAAGAGTATCGTCGCTTCCCTATCTACTATGCTTCCGGCCTTGCGCGCAAAGTCATGGTGGTATATCAAACTTACGTCGACGATATGAACGACCGCATCAAGGCTAAATTTCAAGCGAGCGCTACAGGCCCGTCAGTCGGCGATGGCGGCACTGCTGGACCATGGGACTTCCAATTCGTTCGTGCACTTAAAGGTGTCGATAGATTTGACGACGTTGGTGGTAGTGTCGTGCTTGCATCACCCGGCATGTTGCAGAATGGACCTTCTCGTGCATTGCTCGAGCGATGGGCTCCAGACTCGAAGAATGGCGTAATCATCACGGGCTACAGTGTTGAAGGCACAATGGCCAAGAATATTCTGCTGGAGCCAGACAACATCCCGGCAGTGACTGTCGATCGCTCAGCTGGTAATGTGCTGGGCAAGAAAGCTGGTGGTCCTGATGGAGAGAGACAAATGGTCCCACGGCGGTGCACAGTACAAGAATTCAACTTCGCCGTGCACGTTGACGGCCAAGAGAATAGAGAATTCATCGAGGAGGTCGGAGCTCCAGTTGTCATTCTCGTTCATGGCGAGAAGCACAACATGAACAGACTGAAATCTCGTCTGCTCGGCACAGGGAAGATGAAGGTGTACTCTCCAGCCAATTGTGAAGAAGTGCGAATACCTTTTCGACAAGAGAAGGTCGCTCGTGTAGTAGGCCGACTGGCGTCTCAAATTCAGCCTCCGACACTGCTACCTAGCCCGCCTGCAACGAGCGACGACGACGCGGAGGCGGCTGAAGCAGAGAAAAAGAAGCCTAAGTCTGAGCTTGATCACGAGTCATCACTAGGACAAGTGATCTCTGGTGTCTTGGTTCAAAATGACTTCAAACTCTCGCTCATGGCACCCGAGGATCTCCAAGAGTATGCCGGTCTCACCACGACGACCATCATCTGTCGTCAACATCTCACGCTAGCTTCTGCATCACAAGACCTCATCAAATGGGCACTCGAAGGCACATTTGGTACTATTGATGTCCAGGCGCCCAGTACAAATGGCAAAGCCGATACAAACGGCAAGCAAGAACACGCGGACGAGGAACTTCCTTCCCATCACGCAATCATATTTGAAGTCATGGGAGGATGTGTACGAGTGATCTGTAAAGACCAAGGGCTAGTTGAGCTCGAGTGGGAGGGTAATGCTACGAATGACGGGATTGCTGATGCTGTCATGGCTGTTCTACTCACGGTCGAGAGTTCACCTGCCGCTGTCAAGCAGAGTTCTCAGCTCCACGACCATGGGCATGGCCACGGACATGTTCAAAGCATGGTTGCCGGCAAGAGGAATCCACATGCTAATCTTACACCCGAGGAACGCCTGAACAGGTTGTTCATGTTCCTGGAAGCCCAATTCGGCGAAGAAGCCGTGAACCCCATTAATAAGCCGAGAATATCTGGCCCGGGAATGGACGCTGATGGCGGATCTGAACAGGTAGATCTCGAGAAGCTACAGCAGCAGGAAATTGCTCGCCTGGTCTCAGTGGGTGTTCCTGTACCTGGTCTGGAGATTAGAGTTGATAAGAACATCGCGAAGGTCTGGCTGGAGCACTTAGAGGTCGAGTGTGCTAATAAGACATTGGGCGATCGAGTGAGAGCTGTCGTCGAGAGAGCTGTGGAGACCATCGCGCCAATATGGGCTTGAAGTGCTCGGGACAGACGAACTGAGACATCTCAGACAGGAGGTCGTGGCAAATATACCCTAACTCATTCCATCGGTCACAGTACTCCTCGCAATTCAAAAGGTCTATGTCGAAGCGCTACCGCTGCCGTTTCTCCGACCGAGGGTTCGTGAGTAGATGTCGAAGAAGAGGCATAAGGTACATGTAGGTTGAGGCTGTGGCCGCTAACACGCCAAGACTCTAGCGCAAACCTCAGCGCTGAGCTTCTACAGGTAGCTTTCCTTCCAATACCACAACATTACATGTACACTTCACCTCACGCCGCCAGCCTCGCAGACGCCCCCCACACTTTTGTACTGCGTCGCTTCGTGCTCTCGATCAAGCAGCCTCTTGCTGAGGAACTGCGGCCAAGGCGAAGTGTTGCAGGCATCGCGTCGCAGCACCCAAGCAAGGCAATCTTTTCTCACCGGTCGTTGACCTGGCAAGTAGGAGGAAGCTGTTTGGCACGCAGCGCCACCCATGCGGGCTGTGACGATGCGTTCCGCCGAGAAGTAAGCGGGTCTTTGCCAGGCTTCACGCTATTCACACTCGATACGGGTCACCGACGGCATCGAATAACTGGCGCCCTTAGTGCGCCGCCTTCTGTGGGCATTGGGAAGCAAAAAGAGATAGTTGACATGCAACGAGGTTCAAAATGCACAGATCATGATAAGCTGTGTCGTCCAGAATCTATGCTGCTGCATTGCGAATGGCAGCCTGTCTTTGAACCTAATCTCTCTGTCGCGAAAGATCGCTCAATTGGACGACTTCCCGACGTGGGTCCTTACCGCAAGTCCGCCACCTACATGGCGGTGCATTACAATTGCCACAAGGCCCTCGATACTGAGGCCGTACGGGTCCCAGCCACCTTACAGAGGCCTATGAGCTTGACGGCTACTGCCCTGCTCGATAGGTTCTTGATCATTTGGTCCTTCCTCGGTAACTCTCAGCAGAGCAGGACTGCCTCGCGCTTGGGTCATGCTCTTCTCTCAGCAATGCTCGGATCTGTACTATTGGTCCCCGAATGTGCGACGTTGGGTGCGAGGCACCAGCAGTCCGTTCCGATAAGCCCAGCACAGTTTCGCTGTAACACAACTTAGGAAGTTCCTCAGGAGCCCGAATGCTTCGAGTGAGTGGCCCATGGGTTTCTGGTACCACCAAATCAGGGCAGTGCATGTCGACTCGTGATTGCTGAAGAGTCCGTCACTGAGGACTGCACAGCACTGCCCAGCGATCACTGAGCGATTCGACTGAGCGATCTCGGAATTGTGGCAAGAATTTCCACTGCTGTCGTTTGGTATGTGCATATACATATGTGGGCTTGGATGATACTCGTTCTAGTTTCTTTGAAATCTGCAGTTAGCTTCTCTTCTACACCTCGACTTCTCCCGCCGCAACAACACTTCTTCGGTCGACCAAGTGCTACCATCACAGGCCCACTATCACATCCCTCGACATTCCTTGACTGGGTAATGCTTGAGTGCTCACTTCATATGCTGGAAGTACGTCGGATATGCCTGGAGTAACTCTTGGAGAGGTCAGCTACATGTAGTAATGAAGTCAGGGTCAAGAAAGCAATCATCTTCCGTTAGCACGCAGCAAGAAAACAGTCGAATGCCTCAGTATGACCGCTTTGTGCTTCACTCGACAGCTGCGTCTCCCAGAACCCACACCACGTGACCCACCCAACAGTGGTCCTAGGCGAATGGGAAGAGCAGGTCTGAGGTTTCCCAACTCAAGAAACCCATTACCACCTGTAGGTTAGCTCCAGACAAAGCTTTGTTTGTACGGTAAAGGTCCTTGAGATCACCCAGATTCCCGGGTAGTGCGCTGACGTTATTCAAGTGTGGATAAGGCTATTACTTCATGTTTCTGCTACCATGGATGAAGCAAGTCCAGAGGGCTGTTGTACCTGATATATCATGTGGAAGGTCAGGAAGGAGGTCTGGATTGCCTATGATACTATGTTTTTGGTATTACTGAGTTCTTGCGGTTCGCAGGCATAGCATGGGATTTCTGATGCATGGATAGAAGGTGGCTTTTCTTTGGCCCTGTGAAGGTCATGTTATCCCTATAGTTCCAGTCGTTATACCGATATGATTAAGTGAGGTGTAGGAATGCGGCTTCGATGTTCTGCTCCCCGCAAGAACGAATACCTGGCGATGATCGGCAAACCCCACTAGTGATAGCATTCCGTTGCGGGGTGATGAACTAAGGTACCTACACCTTAACGAAAAACTTACGATTGACAGCAGTCAATCTACCTTATCATCACAACAAATATCCGACCACAGCCATCAAACATGTCGTCCGATCACGTCTACGAGCTCCTCGCTCTCGAGAACCCGCTTCTCGACATTCAGGGCCAAGGGTACGTCGGTCCTCTTCACGATATCATCCCAATGGCCAGCGATATTACTCGCCAGCAGCAACCCAGGTCGAGCAGCAGGTGATACGTACACAATAGAGCCCTACTGACTGGTATCTACACTATGCAGAGATGATGCTCTCCTTGAGCAATACGGCCTCAAGGCTAATGACGCCATCCTCGCCGACAAGCAGCACCTGACATTGTATGAGGAGCTGATCCAGAACCGCGATGCGAAGCTGTTGGCAGGTGGAGCCGCTCAGAATACTGCAAGAGGAGCACAGGTACGTGGAGTGTAAGATTGAGGTGTGCATTGGGCATTTGTTGGCAGTGGGCCTTAAATGGCAGGGTCAAGGCACTTTCACGAGTGCCATTGCTTGCAGCAGTCCAAGTGGGCGGGCTTTGTGGTGTTCGTGAGAAGGTTAGATGCGTTTCTGGATATGAGCTTGCCATGACTCTCACAAATCTCCAGCTTGCTGCAGCGAGGTGGTGGATCAGGGCTGGGAATAGCCGTCTTGTTGTTGTCAGCCGATACGACTTGATATGAACCTGAGAAGCCGTGACGGAAGCGAAGACAAGATAATCGTGGGGCTAATGACATTGCTTCAACACAGTACCTGCTCAAGCCCGACTCCGTAGTCTTCTTCGGCTGCGTCGGTAAGGACAAATACGCCGAAATTCTTCAGGATGCCAACAAGCAGGCCGGTCTCGCTGTTCGCTACCGATATGACGAAAAGGAGCCAACCGGTCGTTGTGGTGTCATCATTACCGGCCACAACCGAAGCATGGTCACCGATCTTGCCGCAGCCAATGCCTACAAGCTTGAGCATTTGGAGGAGAACTGGGGTGTCGCAGAGAAAGCAAAAGCCTACTTTGTGGGCGGATACCATCTGACAGTCTGCGTTCCAGCTGTCCTGAAGCTTGGTGAGGAAGCAGCGAAGTCGAACAAGGTAGGACGATGTTTCGGATCAGCTCCAGGATTATGTTACCCAGCTGACATGATCGACAGCCGTTCATTCTTTCGCTCTCGGCGCCGTTCATCTGCCAGTTCTTCAAGGAACCGCTTGATCAAACAGCTCCATACTGGGATTACGTTGTTGGAAATGAGACCGAAGCCATGGCCTATGCTGACTCGCACGACCTGAAGACTCACGAGATTCCAACCATTGCCAAGGCACTCGCCAATCTGCCAAAGAAGAACACTCAGCGAAAGCGAGTGGCCATCATCACTCAGGGAACAGGTCCTACCATTGTTGCTGTGCAGGACGAGGAGGAAGCCAAGAGCTACCCGGTACATCCGATTGACAAGAGCGAGATTGTCGATACCACAGGCGCCGGCGATGCCTTTGCGGGTGGTTTCGTTGCTGGCATCGTCAAGGGCGAGAAGCTCGACACATGTGTTGACATGGGCCAGTGGCTTGCCGCGCTGAGCCTGCGCGAGTTGGGACCTGCGTATGTTTGACCTGTGAGCGAATTGACAGCCGAGGATATCATCACTGACGACCAAACACAGATACCCATACCCTAAGCAGACATATGGTGCTTAGATGTGTCAATTAAGATTGAGCCTTTGGGAGTGAGTAGGCGTGGCGTTTCAACAACTTTCAACAGTTTCTGTCGCATTAGTGATACCCCATTCCTCCATCCTCCACGATGCGAGATGCTTCATAAAAGTCTGGGCAGATTTGCACAATGGGCGTGCAATTGGGGGGGATTTCAGTGCGCCATTGCGGCGCGAGTCGTCCATAGTCATACAATAGACACTACAAGCACTGTTCCGCATGCACTAGGCCTAGAATAGAAATCTGGAGGCCGATCACTTTCCGACTAACGACAGTGCCGACTCTCATCTCAGCATATAATATAACATAACAGGCAGAGCTATATAGCCTATAGGTCAGATGCCAAGGTCGCTTGCATGAATTGCGTCTTATCAAGAGCCGCGTTATAGGACCAGCCGAGACCTTCCCATTCCCGGGGCGTGGACCGGATGTGAGAGAGGAGAGGGCTCGGAGACATGGTACCTTAATACATGTAGTTCTGATTCGTGTCATCATCATCAATATGCGCAACCACCACCGCTACATGATCCGGAAATGCTTTTTCGAGAGAAATCGAATCTGTCGACACGTGAAAATCAAATTTGACCAATTGGGGTGTGTTATTCTTGTTGTTGCCTTGTTGTTGGAGAAGGAGGAGGGAAATGGCGCCGGGTTTGGGAACCCTGAATGAGATGGGGATGGATGCGCTGGCAAAAGCAAGCAAGCTCGCCTTCTGCCAACCGGGCTGCTGGGAACCTACGGACGGTAAGGTCAGGTATCGATCGGAACAGATGTGTTTCATGAATGACAAGATTAATTATTGTCACACTTACACAGAATTCAGTTCTCGGATATCTGCGGTCGTCAGTCTGGCCCGCAGAACTTTCTTTAACCTCTACCTGTACAGCAACAAGCTGGAACGACGACTGTGTTTTTTTTTTGAAAGGCACGCAAAAGAGACAGCATTGGGCAGGGCTTGTTGTGGATGATATGATGAATGCCTAGAGGTAGGTAGGTACCTAAGATGCAGTGCTGCCCAGTCGATGCCTTATTATTATGCATGTAATAGTAATAGAGCCGAACGAGATCAGCGGCAGTTATACCTTATACGCCGATCATAACGATGAAGCTAAACTGTATCGTTGTCGCCGGTACTGTAGCCGGTGCCGGAACACCCACCGTTTCGGACATTGGGCTAGTCATCGCTGATGTTGCCAAGTAGCGAGAAAGAGTCTCAGGTAGGTACCTAACTGTAGTGACAAGTGTAGATGGTTCATCGTCCCTAACCCGTCCGCGTGGTGATACACGCCGCGAAGCCGCAGCCATCTCACGGAGCCAACCGAACATATTGGGCGCCGTAGAAAGTAGGGTACGGCACGGAGTACAGACGTAGGTTTGGCGAGTTTCATCCTTCGCAAGCGGTGCAGATCCCGACGCAAGATGATACCTTTAGTGTAGTATCGGCCACGTGCTATCGCTCGCCGGCGCACACACGTCGTCTGCCCAAGTGAAGTACCTTACTGCCTTCCTTATGATGGAGGTGATAAGGTACATGTAGAGGTAAGGTTGGTAGGTATAGATGTGGATGGCCAATGCCAGCGAGAGCAGTCCTGTCGGCAAGCGTCGGTATATGTCCATCATTCAGTAGAATACTGGTGTTGTCTGTGAGTGAGGTGTTCGTTCTGCAGCTGGCAGCCAGGCAGGCGGGCAGACAGGCAGGCAGGCCCGCGTCGACCGACTTGCGCTCCCCGCTGGGCTGCACCCAGGGCGCGCCCAGTTGCTGCGAGGCGGCTGTGGAGCCAGTCGGAGGCGACGTCCGGGATGTGGCATCCATCGGGCACAAAACAGCGCTTGCTATGCAGGTACCAGGCAGGCCGGGCCTTGAGAGTCCTTTGACATGCAGCCTGCACGCTGTCTCCGTCTCCGTCTGAAAACTGTAGTAGAGTTGTTACTACTGTACTGTACATACACACTACTGTACTGTGGCGGCTAATGATGGCACTCCACCTCGATACCAAACTCTCTCTATCTCTCTGCAGGCGGGCACTCCCTTGCTTGTCGTCATTGCAGCACGTTCGCATGTTTGGACCTGGGATGCCCGTTGCCACCAGGACGCGTCACTGTCAGGCAGTCGTGGACGGGTCGCTGGCAATGATGGCGAATGCGCCGCCCGGAGAATCAGGACCAGCCGACCAGGATGCATGTTCACTGACAGACTGTGCTGGAGCCTGGAGGTGCGCACCTCCCGCCAGCGGCCAGTGTGCGTGCACAGATACAATATCTCACTTGCTAGTCCCGAACCCTATCTGCACCCAGCGAACGTGACCACGAGTCCACGACGTCGGCGCCCTCACCACGAACGAGCCTCCGTGTCTGCTGTGCCGTCCGGCCTCCTCTGACGCTCTCGCCCGTCTCTGCGCACTCGCTCGCTCCAGCCTGCCAGGATCGTTCGTGTGCGGCACGGCCATCATGTGTCTGGCCACTGGCCACCTGGCAGCGACCCAGGAGAACCCGCCATGCCTGTCCGGCCCCCTCCCCCCCAGGCCTGAATGGTATACTAAAAGCAGACAAGTGCCATGGCGAAGCAGTCAGTGAGGTGAGGCACTGCCACTCCGGCTAATAACGGCACCCTCAGCAGTCAGCACCGCTCTAGCTGACGCCTCTCTTGCGTTATGATCCCTGAGTCCTGAAGGTTGGGTGGCAGCAAACGGCGACGGCGATCCTACGTCTGATGAAGCGGTCGTCCTTTTGACTTCGCGACGTTGACGGCACTTGCACCCCAAACGCTACCATCATCATACCAACGGCGGAAGCGGCGGCGGCAGTAGCAGCAGCAGCAGCAGCAGCACGCCCGCCCGCCCGCACGCACGCACGAACGTGTGCACGCACTCCTTAACCCTACAGCTGCGGGACGACAACGTCTGCGCCGCGAGAGACTACGAAGAGAGAGCCGACGCTTCCTAACCCACCGTTCGTGGACTCGACGTGGCATTCGTCTCGACTGTGCTGTCTGCATTGATTTCGTGCTCAATTCACTTACCTCCCTACCTATACCTGACCTGCCCTCCCGCCCTTCTCTCCCAGTGAGCCTCACTTTTGCTCGATCGACGGACCGCGCCCACCCCACCCATAATCTCATGCATTGGCACCCTCTTGCTTCACGTCTCATCACGCCTTGCGTTTCTAAAATCTAATCGCGAGCAAGGGCTGTCACCCGGCATCACTTCCTTGTCTTCCCGTCCGCGATACAGCGACTCAGAAGCCTGCCAGCAGAACCTCATCAACCCCGCGCCTCGACCGGGCCCTGTTCACGAGATATTCCAAACTACACTTTGGCTACCCAACCATACTGGTGCATGGTCTGCTTTGCGGCCACTGTCGTTCCTTTGGCCTAGCAAATCTCCGCCCAGGCTATAACGTTTCGTCGCTCGCTCAAGACCTGCTTCAACAAAACATTCATTTGCGCACATCATCTTCTGTTACGCACGATTTTTCCCCAACATCAAAACCGGACCGGCTCTCTGCACCGCCCGAGGAACATCGACTTTTAGAGCCGCTTCTTCCAATCTGCCAGCCCGTCGGTCTTGGGCAGCACCCGGAACAGGCATCTTCTACTACAACTTTCTCAACTTTCTCCGCTGGTGTGAGCCAGACCATTGTGGCCGGACACTACTGGCAAAGTTTGTGTACCCAACCATTGCTTGACGCCTGGACATTTTTGGAATCCTCGAGGTCGCACAATAGAGAGCGAAACTCGCCCAAACCACCCTTCCACACACTTGCTAACCGTCAATCTGGCGACTGTCTATGCATCACCGCCCTTCTCGCCGTTGGCGTCGACGCGGAAAGGGATAGCATACGGGGACCATTACGATAACTCTGTGATGGACTACAATGATCCATCACGACGGCAGTACGCGCAACAGACGCCATATGGTGCACAACAATCACAAAGCAGCAGCACCCAACCCGGTAGCCAGTACAACACCCCTGGTGGATCTGTGGATCGATTCAGGCAGTCTTCAGGGTATCTTCAGCAGTCTCCACAAGCCGTCGCTTCGACTGCGAGAGCGAGCAGCGATGCGCAGGTATATGCCTTTCCACAAAGCTCACAGTATGGAGCGGGCCCTTCTGCAACGGCACAATCAATGCAGTATTCTTCCGAATTGCAAGGCGCAGATGCACAGCGGCCGAGCGATAGCGCGCATTATCAACAATATGGCTCCAATGTCATGTACGGCATGGCGCACTCCACACAACAGGCGACACAATCGCCTTATGACCCAGTCTCACGATATTCCCAGCGTCCTGGCACCGCGTCCGAGACACTGGCGTCTCAATTCGGAGCGTCACAAACGGCAGCAGCACAGTATTACCTTGCAGGACCGTCGCTTCCGAGTGCGACCGTTCCCGAGCTGGCGGCATCGCAACTTCCCTCACAGTATCAGCCTTCTGCATACGCGGCCGCTGGACCTTCGTCGACTTACACGAGTACGATGATGGATCCCACGCAATCTGGCGCATATTCATACGCAGCACCTGCGCACCAGTACACGCCTAGTTCCGCGCAATCCGTCGACCAGGCATTCGCCAACTACCAAAGCCAAATCCGGACACTGTTCACCAGCGTGCGAGAAGGGTCCTTGCGCGAAGTCGGTGCGCTATTGATGGATGTTTCGCACTACCTGCTTGGCAACGCAGAGGCCCTGGGTAAGTCGATCACGCTACTATAATTGCAATCTCAAGAGCTGAGCTAATTCCCAGTCGCAGGACTTACCCGAGACGATGACAACCTGCACGACGAGCGCATTCGACTCTGGGACGAGTTCAATCGAGCGTGGCTTGTGACTTTGGAGAAACAGCGCGAGCTCACGCAGGAATACATCCAGAACCAGGGACTTCGTGAGCCTCTTTCTATCATGAGCGCTCAAGTACTGGAGCACCTATCACGAGAACTGGTCCGCTTATGCGACAGTATCGAAAAGCACGGCTTGGTCGACTATCAGATGGGCGTGGCCGAAGAAGAGATCATGGACCGTACGTGTATCCTATCCTGGTGTGACGGCATTGTTCCTTGATTATAGCTAACCTGTGCTGCTGCAGTGCTATTACGATGTCTGAGCTTATTGGAACCAGACAGTGCGACTACCGGAGCGGAGTCGTCAGGCTCTGCCTCCCGCGACCGATAGCGACTTTGAATCGACAGTCTGGAGCACCACCCGACCAATGACGGACCATGAGGCTCGCCGACGGGACTCTACCAAACTGCATACGATATAGACCGGGACTGCATGGCATTTCGGGGCACAACGTCTCCGGTTACCGCAAGAGCTTACATGTTGAACGTCAGCAGCACAAGGCTACGCCCGGCAGCGTAAGCCATAATTTTGTACGCGTGTTTGTCACAAGATACCACTGTTACCTGGGAGGCTTTTTTTTCTGTGCATTTTATGGCTTGCATGAAGACACGATTAATTGTAGCTTTAATAATGCCACAACAGGGGTGAATGGGAGAAGCGGGAGATGGGAGAAACAATAGTAGTGGCACGAGAACAAGTGTGCATCCGGGCGGCATCTTCGGCTGGTTCAGAGCGGTCGCCCGGTTTATTATTAATGTCAACAAGAGAAAGTAGCATGGATGCATGTAAATCATAATACCGAGCGTACGGATGCAGAAGTGCTGTGCACCGCATGTCTTCTGCGTCACGGTTTTTATTGGCTTATCTCTTTACCCAACAGTACCTACCTTACCTTAGCACGTCGTCATTCTTGCACCTCTTTACAAGTTATACATGAACATACCTTAGGTATACATCCATCTGCACCTTGCGGACCTGTATGTAGTACAATCACCGCGGAACACAGTAGGATTATGTAGTCGCTATAGGCATGGATGTTTCTTTCTTTTTCCTTTTTTCAAAGCAAAAGAGTGCAGCATGCCAGCATCCATGCCTATAGCGACTAGGTGCCAGTAAGGTAGAGCATCGGTCTAGATGATGGTCATGATGGTGATAATGATAAGAGGAGGAGCTGGAATTCCCCTTCCCGGCTGATTCTATGCTATGCCGATGCCTTGTTTCTTTACTCTTTTTTCTGTATTTCCAATTTTCCATAGATAGTAGGGTTTTTGACTCTGTTCTTTCTTTCTTTTTATTTATTGATTTATTTGGTTTCTATTGTTATAACTACATGTATAACTACCATTACCTTACCTTTAAGCTCATTGTTACCGATTCTTCGTATTGAGAATTTCGGATTCTACGATGTACGGAAGAAGGAGAGAGAGAAAAGAAATGAAAATGTTCATGTTTGGACATTTGGACATTTGATTGATTTATTAAATGTCATATTATACTATATCATCATATTCTTGATAAAGTTGAGGCCCTAGCTGAACAACCAGCAAGCAGGCAAGCATCGCTGACGAAAAGGGTATATCTTCCCCCCTAGTCTGGACAATCCGGGTTTCTTCGGAGAGAGGACCAAGAAAAGAAACCGGACCTCCTTGCCCAAACCCAGTCCTCATCACGTCAAGAATGTTCTCAGCTTTTATGGATCGGGAAGGGGGGAAGGGGGAAGAAGGAAGGGGGTAGGGGGAGGAGGAAGGAGGATGGATGAATGGAGGAGGGAAGAGTTCCGCGACGTCACGCGCTGGTGGGTGGTTGTCGTATAGCCCAGGATTAAAACTTTGTGTTGTTTGGTCCTCGACGTCTGTCGCGGCCTCCGGTCCGCTGACAGGACACCTGGTCGGCGCTCGTAATACCCCAGGCAGGCAGAGGGTTTGATGAAGACAATTCACATGATTAATTATAGATGATGGATAGATAGACAGATACAGATCGATAGATGGCCTAGGCGACTCCCGCTCGCTCGCTAGCTAGCTTTCTACAATGTACTGTACAGTGTACCACTCTATTGAAAATATGTACTTTTATCTGCCTAGAAACTAGCATTCGAAGCGAGGAGTAACAATGAAACGTGCGATAGCGATGGGAAGTCATGGATATAGAGAAGGAGAGATGATGAGAAAGTAATGAGATCTTTTACATACTAGATCTGATATTGTCGTATATAGCTTGCATACCACCCGAATCTTCGGTACTCCGTATTGTTTGGTTCTACAGATTTGTCCCCAAAAAGTTACTCACTCATCACATCACACTACTCCCCCCTCCTTGTCGTCACGATGTCCTTTTCCAGATATAAATTTTGTTTCCCTTGTTGGGAACAATCGGAGAATTGGTCCAATAATGTCACATGGAGATAAGTACGTACAGTACGGAGTATATGCCTTGTTGTGATTGTCCCTTTCTGTTAGAACCTCTCTGATATGCCTACACCTACACCTAGGTAGCTAGCATTTCTCTCCCTCCCCTACTCCCTCCTTCCCTTTCTCCCCTTTCTCCAGCCAAGCCTCTAGACTTATCAGCACATCTCGCTACATACACCAGCTCATCTATCTATATATGTCTCTCTCTCTTTAATAAATAATAATACTACATATTGAAATGAGAAAAGCGCCGTGCGCCCTAGTTCTAGCACGTCAACGGCGGCTAGGCGGAAAGGCACATCCTTGCTAGGCGTAAGCGCGTACATTTTTGTGTTTCTTTGTTCTTGTTCTTTGTTCTTTGTTTCCTGTTGTTTATATTCTACTGTAGTATTTCTTGGTTAAAGTTTCATACATGCGCCATGAATAAACAACGCACGATGATGATGAGAGCCTGATGAGAGGACAACACTTTCTTTTTGTTTGTTTGTTTTCAAACTTCCCTGATCGATGTTTCTTTTCTTTTCCCTACCTGGACAGACGACGTTTGGGAAAGTGCAGGCGAGAAGTTTGGGAGGAATTTCCTCTTTTGGACTAATGAATGTCATCGATCAAGTACGAGAGGGGAATTTGCTTAATGTATTTTTGGGTTGATATATGTGTCTTGCTGGTGAAAGATCTCATGCATGCATGCATGTTGGCGGTACCGAGGTGACTAGGACTAGCTCTTCGTGATCGCGATACGATCATATTCTCAGTAGTAGCCTAGTAGGCCGACGCCGCTGTCGAGAAGGGATGCGTTTGAATTTCGTTGACGATACCTTCATAGTACCTTTATGTCCCCTTCTTTTCCTTAGACAACCTCACACAAGTACGTGATGACATGTCTCTCCATCTCTGCTTTTGAGAGGTGCAGTTCTCTGCGAGAACTATGCTCGGGTAGGCTACCGCGACTTCTTGCGGAACAACAAGTCTCGGAAACCTCTCTTCTTCCTAGCCACATGGTCGTCCGAGATTTCACTTCTCCGTACTTGATCGAGTCGGTCTGATGCAGGACTGCTGCTGTCGATGCCGACAGCGCCGACATATGGAGGCTGTGTTGTTCCTCCTCCTTCTTCTTCTTCTTCTTGGACCGTCTCCTCTTCGTCAACAGAGGCAGCGTGGCGAAGCACCTGTCCGCTTCCCGTGAGTCGCCTGCCCGTCTCTTCGACCAGCTCCCTGTACCTCGTCTCGTCGAGTTCTTTCTTCAGCCGCTTCTTCTCCTTGTCCTTCTGTACTCGTTCGGTGATCATCGCGCCGCCCACGACCAATAGCACAGCGGCCATGCTGGGCAATTTGCGCTGAGATGCGTGTGCTACGCAAAGGAGATATTGTATGCCTTTCGAAATCACTCGTCCAAATTCGAGACTTCGGTTGTTGGATTCTTCGTATTTTGACGGAGGAAGAATCGTCAAGACACCTCTCAACATCATCCGCGCGATGCTTTGGGCTAGTGTAGACGCTATGGGAGCACCTTTAACGCCACTCACTCGCACAACCAAGACGACGCCACATTCAAGGCCGCCATTGATCAGTCAAAGCAACGTTGCTGTCTACTCCTCTACAATATCTGCGAAAGAGCGTAAGTACATTTATACAGGCACTGGTGGGCGATGTAGCGTCTCTAGCAGCGCTCCGTTCCAACCGACTCTATCAAGCATAAGGTAAGCTAAGATATCGCTCGAGCTGAAACGTTGCGTGAAGTCGTGCGTGCTACTAGCAACCATCACGGGCCCGTACATGGAGTTTATGCCTGGAATGGTATCGGATCATGGCTTCGACGCGAAGTGACTTCAGTTGCGCTGCAGTCGCACACAAAACGGAAATGTGTAGCATGTGATCGATGATGGATCGTCACCGTAGAAGCAAGGCACGCATCGAATGCTCGAAATCAGTACACGTGCTTCGAAGACGTACTTGTATGTGCTACATCATTGTTTTTGGGGGTTTGCCGCGTTGGTTTTGAGGCCAAGCATTCATGAGCGGAATAGAGAGATTGGTGAGGCACTTTATTTGGATGCTCCGCCCGCTCGTGCTAATTCGCTCGCCAGGCAAACGCTGTGGTCTGTGGCATTCGCGCACCCAGTGTCGTACTTTGCAAGAGAGTATGCAATCGCTAATCCAGAAAGGAGTTCAAGGATGGCAAGGCGCCAAGCACAAAAGCGTGAAGTGGTGAATCTTCTCGCTTACCGATTCCTGGCCACACCCAAGGACAGAACGCCATGTTCTACACAAGTCTTTCTCCAGACGCCCGCTTGAAAATGACTCCCACTCCCCCCAGCCGCTCAATAGAAAGATTAGATGATTCACTACTCCGTGTCTCAACTCAGAAATGCGGCATCACTATCAGGTGTGATGTATGCTCTTATCGCTCCGTGCAATTCATGCGTGTCGTGTCGCCAACTTTTCAGTCGTGGTTGTTCATTAGAAGAAGTGTGTATGTGGCTT
This sequence comes from Mycosphaerella sp. Ston1, assembly GCA_000504405.2. Taxonomy (NCBI): domain Eukaryota; kingdom Fungi; phylum Ascomycota; class Dothideomycetes; order Mycosphaerellales; family Mycosphaerellaceae; genus Mycosphaerella; species Mycosphaerella sp. Ston1. Next base: position 165,932 of record KZ105097.1, on the reverse strand, counting down.
GGACATCTCGTGTACCTCCATTTCCTGCCATTTGTGTCAGCATTCATATCTGCATGTGCGCTACAGATTACTTACCATTTTGAAGGTGTTGAGCTCTTCCTTGATCTGCTGTGCAAGCATGGGCGTTAGACGATTGCACGTTGCGATCTCGCCCCTACGGTCATACTCCGTGCTTGACCAAACGTCGTGAAACTGTATTCGTGGGCTGAAGCTAATATTTCGTGACCCGTTAGGTGTATTCGGCATGCTCTTGGCCACAGGTGCCAATCGTGGGCTAAAGTAATCCCCGTTGGCTGCGTTCTTCATCGAGTCGCTACGCACGCCGTCCTTTGGCGTGCTCGGCATGCTGGATGCCGGACTCTCAGACCCGTTCTGGGCGTCGGCTGGCCTGATGACTGGAGATCCGCTGGGCGAAGCTGTACCTGAGCGCTTCAGAATACCTTTCTTCACAGCTGCGAGAACTTCCGCCCGATCCCTATCACTGCCCACGATGCTGCGGCGCGAGAAAGAATCTGATCGATCCCCAGAGCCCCGGTTGGTGGACAAACCGATGTTGTTGGCAGCATCGATGGAGTTGCGCTCCAACTTCGGGAAGCCTGTTATGCCGTGTTTGTCCGCTGGATGAGCGTCGACATTTACTTTGTGTCGCTCAGCCTCAACGCTGACCATGGAAACTTGTGCAACGCTAGGTTGCGCTTGGGTGGAAATTGGTCCATCAGCCGCTGGCACGCCAATGACAGACTTTGGCCGGAACAGTCCCTTGATGCTCCTAGCACTCTTCTTAGCTCCTCTGCCCATCTTGCGCAACATCATCGAGGCCGAAGATGCGGTGGATGAAATGGAAATGTTGTCAGTTGAGCCAGTCAAGGCCACCGACGTATTTGCATAGATGCTTGCACCCAGTCCACCCGCTTCCTGCTTGCGTGCGATTTCCTGTTGTTCGGCATCAAGCTCATCATCAATGTGCTGCTGATGCTGCATCCTCGTCTGCTGAACGTGATGTGCAGCTGCATTGGCAGCTTCGTTGTTCTCAGCCGCGCTTCGACGCAGCTCTTGTGCACTTCCAAAAGAGAAAGCCCGTCGCAGACGTGACTTCATTCCTTTGTTGAGATCTCTGTCTGACACCGCGGCAAGCTGCTGGGCAGCAGCTGACTGTGCTTGTGCATGAGCATGGACACCAGCCTGTGCAGCAGCAGCATACGTCTTGGGTTTCTGCGAGGAGGCGGTCGGGGTGGCTTCTGGATCAGCTTCCTTTGAAAGTGGCGAGGACCCTTTTGCATGTTTTCCAGTGTCAGAGGAAGTTCTAGGAGGGATGGTGAGAGACTTTTGTCCTTCAGGCCGTAATCCATTCGCCGTTTTGGCGGACTCTTGGACTCCACCGTGAGTCTTCTTTCGTGAAGCTGTGCTGTCATTACTTCCAGATCGGGTATGGGAGGAAACCGGGCGAATAGTCAACAAATTAGAAGAGGAGGCAGCATGTGCTGACTCTGGGAGTTGAGCGCCAGCGCCCGTCTGCAGCGCATTGGTGTCGATGGTGTTTATGCTGCGCCTCCTGTATCTCTTAGCTAGCTCTGAGCTGCCTGACTTGACCGCCATGTCATCCTGGCTCTCTCTTCGCTGTGGGAGTTGTGGAGCCGGTCGCTCCTGCGTGGACTGGCTCACTGCATTTGTGGGAGGCGCAGAGACAGCCACGTCTTGCGGCGCAGCTTTTGGTGTAGTATTACCGGTCTCGACACGCTGAGCTGCCGGCCGACGGTATCGACCAGGAGAGGGCTTCGCGGGCTGGTCGAAATTGGTGAGGGTAAGATCGGGAACACTGGAAGACAAGTTGATCAACGACGAGTTCTTAGACCCAATCACTGAATCGTCCTTCGCCGATGGCTGTGAAGAAGCATCGGACGATGTCGTCGAGGAGTTGGACACCGATTGGGTATGTGTGTGCGCATGCTTTTGGCCGATTATGCCGTGAGATGCCGCCGATTGAGATACACTGCGGTTGTCCTGCCGCAGGGTTGGCGTGCTTTGGAAAGCATACGGCTGCACAGGAGCAGTGGCGGCGCTCCGGTACGAATTGTTCTGTCCATTGTACATGCTGCGGGTCTGTTGCCCTTGTCGGGGAGAAGTAGAATATTGCTGGGACGAGGCGTTGAACGCGTCGGAGGATGAAGGTCGGGAATGCAGCATCGTAATGGTGCTGGCGGGTGAAGATAGCGGCGAGAGTACCTCAGCCATCTGTTCAGCCGTGACAGCAGCTGGTGAGTGATGTACTTCGAGCTCGGTGGCGGTCGAACAATCAATGGGTCGACGCGTGCCTTGGCGGAGGAGGAGGAGGACTGTGTGGGATAATTATATGGGTCTGAGCCGTCCAGCAGTCAGTATCGGGTCGATATAGGGTACTCTCAATGATATGAAGGCGCTGTTGATGACAGCCAGCAGGCGCAGTAAGGAGCGTGAGAGGCTCGTATGTGTGTGGGGAGGGGCGGGTGTGTGTAATGTCTGATGCCGATGGGCCCCTATTTGGACACCTGGGGCGTCTCTTGCGACACGGGGATGCGGGAAAGACACGACAACAAGAGCGCTCTCGTCGGTGGCGCAAGGTGTAAGACAGATGGTGCTGTGCTGTCGTGCGGGCAGACGGGCGGGCGGGCGTGTGTGTGAATGTGTGTGCGTGTGTTCTGGCAGGTGAGAGCGGTGCTTATCCGGTACGTACCTTCTTTTCCCCAGTGGGAACGAGGTGGCTCTATGCACTCATGGGAGGCAGCTATCACCGAGTCTGCCTCGTGAAGTGAATGCTGATGCGGCGGCGACGGCGGGAGGAGGAGGAGGAGGAGGCGGTGGAGGGGATGCAGGCGTGCAGAATGGGAGGAAGATGCAACGTCGTCGTCGCCGTTCGTGTCGAGAATGCGGAATGTCAGAAGGAAGCAACAAGGCCCACGCGATATCTCGAAGTCAACCCGATCTCTCGGCAGAGGCCCAGTGGTACAATGCCGGCGGGCAGAATGTGTATTCAAGAAGGAAATAAGGAAACACAGCACTGCAGATGGCTTGCAGTCGAGGGCGAGAAGGGAGGTGTGAGCGAGTGTGTGAGAGAGAGGGAGAGAGACAGAGAGAGAGAGCGGAAGCTAGCGAGTTTACTCCACTCCCTCACGACTTGGAAGTGGATCTGCATGCATGCCATTATTCCCTCGTCGTCCGTCCCGTCGCCTCACCTCGATCAGCGTCGCACGCTACACTACTGTCAGGTAGACAGACAGACATATCATAATGACACTACCACTACCACTATCACCACCACCACCACCACTACTCTGACGACTGCGTGAAATGTGGCCGGTGGCCACTCCGGCTGTGCGCCCTGCTCCTGCGGCATGGCTCGCAACAGCAATAAAGGAGATGATGAGACTCTTGAGGGTCCTTCACCAACAACAAAGCTACCTATCGCAGCGCACCCCCTCGGGTAAGGAGAGTCCGTGTGTCGCTTGTTTGGAAACGATCTAGCCTCGAAATATACTCTCCCCATGCTTGCAAGGAAAGGCAAAGAAAGGCAAGGTCAGGCCAGACCAGGCCATGCTACACCGTCCTGTACACTGTACACTGTGCATCGACGTGGTGTGGCTAGACGTGTCGCGGATTGTTGGTCGTTTGCTATGGAGCACGACATGGCGAGTGGCGACGGTCCGGGTAAGGTACATGTCCTGTAGTTGTAGGACATATATCGTATCAGCTCCATGTACCTTCTTTATATACACGCCATATCGAGACACTACACTGTAGAATAGAATCACGGAACGAAGCTCGCCGGAGTGCTGCAGTAGCAGTGCAGTAGTATGCCGCCTCCAAGCTTGATTGCGTACTTCCAGTCCGGCAATCTTGTGCTCTCAACAGGGTCACAAGTCGCAACGACCAATTGACTTTGAGCAGACAGCCTTGCTACATCCGCAAACCACATCTCTGAAACACTTTTGCTATATCGTACCGCCGTCTCAGCTTTCACATGCCAGTGTCGACTTGGGATACCCCTCGATGGCTGGTGATCGCGTTGCCAGGCATGGAGAGAGAGATTCATCATTACTGTACCTTGTCCCCATGGTGAAGCTTCCCCACCCTATCGACCACACACATATGTAGTTCTACCCTGTCTCCCGACTACATACCTACGTAGGTACATGTACTGTCAGTCTGTCTTACTGTACACTACACTCCTCTGTCCTCATCCATCGCGCCATCCATCCTCGCTGGGTCAGGAACTCATGGTACAGTAGATGCATACCGTACTTACTGAGTCTTACGCACTACCCAGAGCACTAGGTAATAGGTCCCGCATCTCCCCTGCACCATCTATCACGATCCCGGAACTTTTGAGCTACCAATCTCGTGCGCCATACCGCCTCACGACTGTGTGTCTACGTAGGCGCGAGAACAAGACGCGAAAATTTCCGTCGAGGTCTGCAAGCCGTGGGGAGGACCACGGATTATATTTTTCTCTACACACACACTTCGGGACTCTGCAAGACTCGGTGGGCTTGAATGATAGGTCTCCCGGTAGCCAGCAGCTATGTACATACATGTACAGTATGTACACCACTCCACTCCACTCCACTACTGCCTCCCAGGGAACGGCTTGCTCCGAAATCTATGTACCTTCGGTATCGACAGTCCAATTGGCTACAAGAAGACATGCTCCGCATTCGTCCTCGTACCAACCAAGCCGGCGACTTTAGTGCGATTTCAATGCTGCTAAAGAAAAACAAACAGTACTTAGCACCTCTCTCTGCCTCTCTCTTTTTAGTAACTACAGATTTGCCCTTGCAATTCTTTTGCAGAGTATAAGATACCTTCACTTATCGGATACACAAGATCTTCTTCCAACGCCGGACGAACGGAGAAATCTATAGAATACCTTATATAGGTAAGTATACTAAGGTAACATATCCCAAACACAGACATTGGAATTACCTATATACATGAGAAAATCATGCATGATATATCGGCTTGACGATATTCTTATCGACAATCGATCTGGCACAAGTCCCGTTAGTCGATACATAGATTCGTCCATGACACGCGAAAAGCATATGAGATGAGATACATTATTTTGCAATTCTCATGGTCCTCATGGAAAGATAAGATAATACGCTTTTTGACATGACTTCCACGTGCAACATGCAAGTGGCTTGTGAAAAGTACTGCTTCCACGACCTCCCTCTACCGAGTGCCATAGACTCTACCGTAGTCTTCACATCTTGCTTTGGTCCCCAGAAGGTTAATTAATAACTTAATCTGGACATCTCCAGGAGTCAGGACGCATGGTGGCCGAAAGGCTGATTTAGTCGGGGTATCATCTGCCCTGTCCACTGTTATCAAATCATTCTTGTTGGGACAATATTATATGAAAAAGTATTATTGTCCCGAGTGCTCTCTGTGCACGCGCTCGATCCATGCTCATCACCACACTTGTGTCCAAGCCTCAGTCCGTCCAAGTTCAGTAGGTCGTGTTCGCCGGACAAGGAGATTCCGCCAGACTCCGCTCGAGCAAGTCACAGATCAAGTCATTTCATCAAGCACAGATCCATTGCTGTCTCGATGAACCCATGCAGGACCCCGTTTGAAACCCTGGCAATTCGTCAACCGGGTAAATTGCAGCTCAGCAGCAGCATCAGCAAGCAGGGTCCAGACCATGCATAATGATTTCGACCAAAAGCAGTAATTTGCGTGCATCAAGGTATTGATGCAATCACTTCTTCAGCGCATAATCGTATAGCAAGCCTCAAGTTGTCATCAAAACCAATACGACTCTCCACTTTGACTAATGATGAACTCGCAGCCCAGTCCAGATCCACTTTCTCGTAATCCTTCTTCGTGATCCTGCAACTGCGCAAGGATATTTTCACTGACATGTGGACCATCCTTGAATGTATCCTTGATATGTATAATGACCACTTGAATGCCACTGAGAGGCGCATCGCTATTCGCATGCATACCGGGCGTGTCGTTGTTGCTGCCTGCAGTCGAAGTGCTCGCTACGCCGTGATCGATAGAGCGTGGAAAGGCGACAGATCTTGGCGAGGTAATTGCATCGCCACTGGAGTCTATGGTGCTTGTCGCATGAGCCTGAAAATTGTAATAATTCAGTGCATCTGCTGAGCTCGCCGATGGGCTATGGTGGTTACTGAAGCTCGTAGCAGTCTCGGCTGCTGAACTGTGATCGGGAGCACTACGTCGTCGATGATCTTCTAGCAGTGTCCTATTTGCAAGACTACGACTGCGTTTCCTAGCATTGTCCGGTATGTTGAGCCGTGCGAAAGGGTCAAGCCCGTTGGGACCGGGATTTTGAGAAGATCGCTTTCGCTTGGAGCTGGCTCTATCTGTCATACGCACTGCTTTGGCATCTACGACCAAGCTCGCCAGTGTCTGCAGCTCCGCAATCAGATGTCTCGGGTTGAGATGGCCAAACAGTATTGCATCAGCCTGACTATCATCGTAGCTAGACTCGATGAATATACCGCCAAGCACGCCTTGCACGATCTTTCGTGCAGCTTCTTGCCACACAATATGGTTTCGAGGAGCAAGTGATAAAGAGTCCGGTTCAACGTCGCCAAAGATGAGGATTTCGCGCTGGGTCTCTTCGTCTCGCAGGAAATACGCGGTGCTATCGACTACGCATGCTGCATGATCGGTCGCTCGCAACTGTGGCGAAGGCTGATGGGTATGGAAGCTCTGTCGTTGTGTAGAACCAGGAGTTCCGGGTTGCGAATGCATTGTTGAGATCGGAGTCGATCGATTCATTGCTAGCGCGTCTTGCGAGACACCCTGGGCAGATCCGTTGTATGGGGGTGCGGAATCAGACAATGCCGATATGCTGGCACGATGTAAGTGACTTGGTGCGCTCTTGGTGCAGACTCCGTGAGAGACAGTGAAGGCTCTGGCAGCTAGACCATCGCAAACGTCAATATAGCCTCTGCCTTCGCCCTCCCCCATCATCACATCGCCGCCTTCCTTCAGTCGCTGGAATGTCACGAAGCCCACCCCACCATCCTCGTCTGTCAGGTTGGGCCAAATGACATCGTTGAAGATGTGCTGCTTGATCGCATTGACAGTGCTAGGCAGAGCTGCCAGAGTCTTCGGCCTGGACGTCCCGTTGAAAGCTGCAGTGTTGATCGCAAAGCCAGACAAGTGATCCAGATGCGGGTGCGTGATCAGGTAGGTGGAGATGTAAGTTCTGAGCACATGGAGTGCATTTGCTCGAGCCGACTCATTGGGGAACTTCAAGCCAGCGAAAGGTCCCGTCTTGAGCACAGTTGGCTCCAGCTTCGGCAGCAGATCCACCTCAATTGGAGAGCCAGGCCTCCGAACCCCGTTGGAAACATGACTGCTTTTGGAGCCACGCTCGCGACTGACGCTGGGGAAATCGCGCTCCAGGATTCGCGTGATGGGCGCCAGATGCGAGCCGGCGTCGACTGCCAACAGTGAGCCTTTTGCCCAGGCGCTGCCTACCGAGCGAACCAAGAACGCAGTGACATTCTCCTCGCTGGGTCCGCCGCTGTTGCCGAGACATATGACCTGCAAAGCGGGTCTCTGGCCATGTAGCCCTATAGGGATATTGATTGTGTCCTCCACCTGGTCACCGGTGTCTTTCATCGAGGCGCATGTAGCCGCCGGTCCCGTGCTCGTGTCTCGGTGGATGGAGTCGGGGCTCGGGAGCGTGCAGATTGTCGCAATCGCTCGTTAACGACGGTAGGTCTAGTCCCTTCTCGAAGTGGGCGGACTCGCCGTGAGTCTTTGTGTGAACTGTAGCAAGCAACACTGTCGTCGAGAGCTGGCCACGTGCGCACTTTCGCGCGGGTGGTGCTGCAGCCTGCCGCCCTCAAGCCGCGTCCGGATCACGCCCTTCGCCGGGCAGCGTCGCACGATACGCACCGCGCCGCGCCAGCAATCGGTCGGTGCCTGTCGTGGAGGTGATAACGAGGGGAGATGGGAGTGCGCTCGAGCTGTAGCGGCAGTGACCCAAGAACATGCCTCTTCATGGTCAATATTTCTGCGGGCCTTCGGACATACATAAGGTACATGTACTGTAGCTCTAGATGTGTGAAAGCAGAACCCGGCAATAGATTTTTCACGCGTTACGTCAAACTCACGAGCCAGAGCACTCTAGACGGACCTTCCGCGATGTTTCATCTATGCACTCGCGGAGCCGCTATTTGCATACCGTTTGTCATCTGGAATCAATTCCGAGTCTGGCGACACATTAACTTCACGTTTTCAGGCGATTTCTACTACTACCTGACCTTACTAATACTACTACTACTACTACTCCTGCTGTCGGTGCGCACAGACCGAACGTACAGCACATATACATCTATGCAACGCCCGCCCATAGCAAGCATCGCCCGGTGTTGTTGTGGAATATGCAGTCAGAGACGGACGAGTTGCAAAAGACAGTACCTACATGTATAGTAATGGAGTGCCACCACGTTCGATCATTGGTCCTGGTCTCATCTTGTAGCCCTTCAGCCGACCAATCTGGCCGGCCATCACGGGCACTTTTTAGGCCCGGTCACGTTTAGTGAAAACAAAGATTTATGAGCTACTAGGTACATGTAATTGTATACTGAGTAAGGTAAGGTATCTCCTCGAGACGCTGCCTTTCGCAGCTAATCGCGTCTGGATTACACCATAAGGGTGAGTTCCTTAGCTACTCACTGTACTGCGGTATCAACACATACAAACGTACCTTACTCAACATTATTCACTTCAACCTTTGTGAGTTCCATCAATCTCATCTACTTGTCGTGCAATGCAACCGTCATGCTGCTGTTCCGCAGTGGTATCGACGCTTCCCGCACCAAACTTCCTATCGTAGCACTCCAACCCACGTAATAACAACACACTGCCTCCAGGAGGCACTGGCCTGCTCCATGCTAGTTCTGCTGAGATGGAACTCGGCCCTCAACTCTGTCGATCCTGCCAGAAAACCTACCATGTCCGCCTGCCAACAATCCATCATACTCCACTGCCTCCGCCTTCGCTGGATCATTCCAGCCCTCACGAATGCCCCACGCGAAGCGCAAAGCGTTCAGCTCGCGCTCCGGAATACGCTGGGCGATCCGACCAAGGAAGGGATCGTTGGTCGACATCATCGCCGGCAAAAGAGCTGCTTGGCGGATATGGAACCAGGCTGACAGACCTTGTCCGGTGTGCGTATCGATAGCATGCTGATCAAATTCGGAATTGAACATGAGCTTCACGTATCCACATGACTGGAACTCGATACTCTGTAGATTGGTCTCATCACGCTCCGAAAAATGCTCCTCACAAGATCGGACGTGCGGTAAGAAATCATTGAAAACTTTGCCTGGACTCAGCTTGTCTAAGACTTGAGCCCAAGAGCCCTCACGGTGGCCGTTTGACCAGTGCGGATAATGGGTTGATGAACCTGGTACCGCTTGTGGAGGAGGGAGGGGAGGGGGAGGAGGGGGAGGAGGAACGTTCGCCCATATAATTTGACCGGCCGGTGGAGGGAATACCATTTGGGGAGGGAAGGCGATTGGCGGAGGCAGACCCGCGGCCATTTGCTGAGCGTTGTTGCCTATGTTGGCGAGACCGATATTCGGCATTGGCATTTGAGTCGCGTTCTGATTTTGGTGCTGCAGCAGATTGTTCACGGCCTGTGCGGCCTGTAGCATCCACCCAGCACCAAAGGCCCCTACGGTTGGGAGCCATTGCGGGATGGTCGCCTGTTGGCCCTGGTTCTGCCCTGGCGCAGGAGCGACAGGCTGTCCTGCGGGTGGTACCTGATTGTGCAGAGCGCCCTGATCAACGACCGGGAACCGTGGGTGCGCCGTCAACGATACGGAATCGAGTATCAAATTCCTCAACGCCTTACTGGCGTGATTTTTAAGCAGACTCTCCAAGGTGACTGGACTCATCCAGCAGTTATGAAGAGTGAGTTGCTCCACAAATCGAAACACCAGCCCAACTTGACCATTCACTGCTGTGCTATGCTCTAGCTGGGTGATTGGTGCTGGTAAAACGTGGTTGTTGCGAGCAAACATGCCCTCGGCATGCTCGCCGCCTGCTGCCCAACCAATATTAAGCTTAGTAATCGACGGTCTCAAGCAGAGACGGTCTCGGAGAATGCATCTGTAGAATGTGTTCACAGCTTCTGATGGCTGGCGCTGACTTGTTGCGGCAAAGCCAGCATTGTCTCGCTCAACAGTCCTCCAATCGGGCTTAACGTGGATGGTTACATCGGAAACTCCTGGCAGCGCATTCCAGAATGTCTCTCTGGACAGGATGGGAAGGAGACCGCTGGAAACCTTCGTGATTGTCAAAGTCTTAACGCGTTCAAAGACGATCGGGTTGTCTATAACAGCAAGCATGTAGCACTCGAGGAATGCTCGTTGCGCCCAGTCAGTCTCCATGAGCCACTCCTTTTGTTCCTTCCGGAGTGCAGCAGGTATGAGTGCTGATTTATCATAAATACCGGTGATATCCTGTTGACCGAACGTGGTATACAGTACCCCGTGTCGTTCCTCATCAGCTGAAGAACTCGGCGAGATCGCTGGAGCAGTTCTGCCTGATGTGATTGTAGACCATAGTTCCGTGTTGGCGTACTTGGTGTGTTGAAGACCTGGGATCTCAGAAGGCGAACTGGCAATCATGTGGCGAGCAAGCAAAACTTCCCGTCGATTGCCCTGGTAACCAATACCTGCGTGACATTCCTGTAGCGCTTGCCAGAATGTCTGCGCGTCTTGCATCTGCTGATCAGGTACTGGTCGAGAGTATCCAAAGACAGGCGAGCCACGCTGGAAAATGCGAGCATGTATGGACTTGTCGGGTCCATTGAGCCAACCGAGGCCATTATCGATGGAAAGACCCAGGTCCTGTACTTTATGTAGGTTGGAGAAGGCGGCCTTCATCCGCAGTGTCTCGTCTGCAGTGCGTTCGAGTCCGGCCAGGCCTGCAAATCGAGTGTACTGGTGCTGTGGCCAATCATAGGAACCGTAGTATGAGGTAATGTGATCGAGATCTTTCTTGACAGGTGGACGGGCAAGCTGAGCTTCAGCGACCTCAAAACTCATGCCGAAGCGGCGAAAGTATGGACCAAAGCCCTGGAAGACGCGCAGGCCGTGTCCCCTGTATACTTTACCTTCCGAATCATCCTTGGCATTTTGCCAGTGTAGACCACGAGGAGACACGTTGATACCCTGATCTGGCACCTCAATGGCCCCAGCCTTGCCCTTGCCCTTAGGTCGAGTGACAGATCGTGGCATCCTATGCGCAGATTTGCTGTCTTCCTCGATCATATCGTACAATTCTGTGTTGAAGGGCACTACTGAGGACGCAAATAAGTTCCCAGAAACCTTGAGCTCCCACTCTCGATTGACCAAGCGGGCTGATTTTACGTCGTCGCGTGACAGAAGTGCAGTGATCATGTCGAATATTTCCACCGGCAGCCTGTCGCGTGGCCAGGATGCGCGGCAGAGTCTTGGGCCTTGAGTAGTGGCATTGATGCGAGTCAGATGACTCGGCAAGATGACCATATCAGTATTCTTGGTTATGGCCTGCTTTTCGTCTGAGCACGGCACCAAAGGTAAATAGCGCAGCTTGGCATGTTCATCGAGGATTTCGTTCGTGGTTGCTGGCCCCTCTCTGCTGAACAAGATAGCAGAATGGCCTCGAATAGGATCAACCACAGTTGCGGGCTTGGAATTTGCCGTGAACGTGGCATGTAGATCCCTCATGCGATCGGTCATACGCAGCCGTTCCTGCATGGAAACTGCATCGTTGTGCGTGGCTGCCCCATTCGGAAGCGGGGCGGGTTCATCGTCTTCGAAGAAGGGCTCGAAATCTGTGTCGCCCAGGTCGTCTAGGAAGCTTGAGGACTTTGTCCACAACGCATCAGCAAGACCATTCGATCGTACCTGCGGTCCAGGTCCAAAAATATCTGAGCCGTGCATAAGGGGACTCTCTGAGGTGCCTCGATCTGGAACAGCAGTGCTAAATGTGCCTGGAGAAGTCTTGGACGGTCTTGCCAATGACGACGCCTTTCTCTTAGAAGGCATTCTGCTGGTCGGCAAAAATTCGTTTGCTTCTGGATTGAGAGGTGGAGAGCCTCCGCTACTCTTTGCGCAAGTGTCGGACGTGGGACGTGCCAGGCCCCTAAGCACGCGACGTCTTCTCTGTGGTGAATTTACCTTCTTGAGGCTCTCTTGGTCACCATCACCAAGTTCTTCTAAAGTTGGCAGGGGCGACCCGAATGGAGTCAGGTCGTCAGCCATATCACGCGACGCCTCTGTTCGCAGTAAGATAATTCACAATCTGGAGTGGGTGGAGGGTACAGCTATGCTTGATGAACTCTCGGGCTTACGAATAGTGCTTGCTGACTACATCTGATCAATGAGAGCGCCGAGCCGTGTGTGGTAACGACTGTCACTTTCGAGCATGTGCAGGTGAAAACGGTGAAGTCGCGCGCGAGTTGTTGTTCTACTTTATGGCAAAGTCCAAAAGTTCGTTATTTACAGGCGCGACAGCGGCCGGGCCGAGCCGAGACCACTAGCTGCATGTACACCGGTCACCTTCTAGGCGTCTACCTTTAGCGGCCTGAGGTAGCAGAAATAGTAGGACCTCAGGCCGCCGCGCTGAGACCGTCGCGTGAAGCATCTCGAAGCTTTCACCAAGCTCCCGTCAATCTGCGTCGAGCTGAAAGCCACTGCATGTGCAACTGCTGCATCGACAGTCAGCCATACGAGTGGTAGGAACGGAAAAGAGCAATAACGAACGACGCGTTCGCGCTGTCACAACGCCAGTGCGCAACGCTGGAGGGAGCGGTATACAGCACTTCAGTACTTGAGAGCTTCCTTTGAGGGACACGATGGTGGCTGTGGGCCTTAGGGGAAGTGAAATGCCGTCTTGCGTTGGCTCGGAGAAGAGGCGAAGCCCGTGATTGACTTGGATCATCACCTTCAGAATACCGCCATTCGCAACCATACCTTACCTATGTACAAATGCGAAAACGCTGACAAGGCCGCCTGACCATGTGTCGACAGCCGCATTGGCTGAGCAACTCGTACATAGCTAATCTCGACACACCTCGTTCAGCACCTCGTCCAGTGCCATTATGATTGGTTCGCTTGTCAGAGAGTTCGCCTGCCCTGCCATTAGGCCAGCGGTCCCCCAAAGGCCCCAAGCATCATCCCAATGTCTGAACATCATCTTCACATCCTTCGGTATGCCGCTGAACAGAACAAACCCCTTCGGTACTTGTGGACGATCGTCCGTGGAAGCTGCCATGATCGCATAGTCAGATGCAAACAGAAGAGCCTGTCCGAGCACAGCGTTCCGAATGTGCTCAGGATTCGAGGCAAATAGAGGTCCAAGCAGGACAAAAATCTCACCGTAGGCATCGAGAATATAGATGCCTTCGGCTTCGAGCTGCGATTGCAATATTGGGGACAACTCATTCGTCTCAACCTTGACTTCCATCCCACCCGGCGACGGTGTCGATCGGGCTGGTGATCGGGTGTTCCAGCTGGGCCTGCGATTCCAGAGCGCGGTCATCAGACCTGTTCTTTGTGGCGCTTGTTGAACACGGAACAGCCTGGTTTCGAACTTGGTTGGGGCCAAAGCCTTCAGTCGCCAGAGCTCCGTTGATCTGGCGATGCTCGCTTTTGTAGTGTTCGTGCCAAATATCTTTAAGAAACTCGTAAACTCTACCCCACCATCAACTTCAATGATATCACCTGTCTCGCTCATGTCCATGGCCGCGAGTCTCGCGGCACTGAGCTCTTCTGTTGAACATGCAGATCCTTTCCATAGGTATAGCTTCGTCTCCTGCAGTGTCACCGGATAAGAGATGAGGTACACAAAGCCTGCACATAGACTCTCAACAGCAAAATCCACTTCGTCGAACAAGATGTGGCCCAGATGTTTTCTTCCGCATAGCATGAATTGTTTGGGCGCACTCTCTGGCGCGCCTTGTCTGGTGATCAGGATGCCCGAAAACGTATGCAAGAACGCGGCAGTCTCGTAACCTTGTCGTATCACCTGCACCGGGGCTGACGCATTCTCACGCGAGATGCGCCTAGCGGTCGTGTGAGCAGCTTCCAGCGTCGTCTCAAACGCGCTATCGCCAGACCAAATATAGACCTGGCATGCTTTGATGCCTTTAGAGTCTACGAAGCTGTGTGTGCAGACAAATACTGATTCATCGTATAAGGTGTACTCTTGGTGAGGTGCAAGAGCCTTGAACGAGCCGTCTGCAAAGACGATAAGCACAGATCTGCGAAGAGTCTTCACTGCGTCCTCGCGTTGCTCCTTGTTCGCCAGGACAGCAAAGGTGTCTATCGAAAGTACTTCGCGATGTCTTGGCACGTTACCACTGAAGGTTTTCGCGAGCAACCTTCCGACCTCTGTAGTGGAGCTTGAGAATTCGGATGCGGGAGGATCTCCTTGGCAGACTGTTAGTTCATTGACCATCTGCAAGGTGCGCTACTAGTGTGTGACTGCAGTGCTGTTGTCAGAATGGATTCGAGAAAGCAGGGTTTACATACTGGGAAGCGCACTGGGAATCCTACCTTTGTTCGGCGAAGCCTCCGCGAGCTGTCCACTAACGACCCGTGATGATTTTAAGGGGCGAGGAGGCGCGTTTGTAGAGACTGTGGGTTGATTGCCACCGCTTTTGTTCAGATTGACGCCGAGGGCAGGCTGAGGGCGCGCAGCCAGCAGACCAGCCGATCGCATCGCAGCCGCGTCATCCTTCCTGTTCGAAAGCTGAATCTGCGCAGAAGTCTCGTCTTTCGTGGGACTGGCCCTGCGGCCCCACAACAACGTTGCCGTTTTGACCGAGGGTGAACCATTGCCGTTCTCCTTGTTGTCTTCAGGGACCACTGTTGGCTGTGCTGGCTTGGATGCTCGAGCTGTGGAGCCGAAGCCTCTGAACTCGGGAACACCAGTAGATGGCGACGAATTCGCACTCGCAAGTCCGCTCGCATGCGTAGTCTTTGCCGTAGGCAACGCCAGGCTTTTAGATGGAACGGGAAGCTTGTCGACCACGGCTGAATCTGAGTCTGCAGCTTCCTTCAGCGACGACTTCATCAGGGATCCCATGGATCCAGGCACGTCCCGCGACCGCACTTTTAGTGATGTTGTTGGCACAACGTCATCTTCTTTGGCGCCGAGTTCCACGCTGGACAGGTATGATGACTTTTTCAGTGAAGTCGCCATGACTGCAGCACCTGAATTTGCTGTCGGGCTAGCCTCCGGCCTCGAGAATTTTGGAGGACTGGCAAGTTCCGGCGACGCGGGAGTCGGTACTGCATTTTGAGGCGCGCTTGTTGTATGTAGTGACGCTTCTTCCAAAAAGCCAGGTTCTTTCGCCTGTGTGGCAGACGCCTCTTCAATGGCAGAGCTATCCAGCTTTGCGCCCGCCTTTCGTCGCTTTGGCCCTTTGGCACGGTCTTTACGCACATCTTGCAGAGGGGCGTCCGTTGCGGTTGATACTGAAGACGCGTTGGTTGGTGGCGAGAAGGCACCAGCATTCACGGGCGATTCGTTCCGCGATGGAGATTGTGAAGGTGGTCCACGAGCGAGCATATTTGCCAGAGCAGGGTTGAAGCGCGACGCCAATTTCGAGGTCTCCTTGATTTGCCTGGGTTCCGCGACCGTCGGCGCACTGATCTGCTTGCTCAAAGGCTCAAACTTTGTTTCCGTCGACGCCGGTGGTGGCAAGGACGTCTGTTTCGACGGGTCCTGGCGCAGTGGCGCAGATTTCGGACTGACTGCTTCTGTTGACTTGTCCTTGATAGCCAAATTGTGCGACTTCAAGCTCTTAGCTCTTACGAGTGCTTCGGGAGTACTTTCACGAGTCCTGTCGATTGTGGAGGTGGAAGCCGTCGTGTTACTACTATCGGATCGGCCGAGGAGTTCGCGTTTCGCCAGTGCCTCTGGCTTAGAGGGTGCTGCAGGGGGTTTGATTTCACTGATATTTCGCGCATGTACGGCGCCAGGAAGATCCCGCCCTTCCTCCTTGGCCTTTTTGAACTCGTCCTTCTTTGCGAGTAGGTCCTCCCTAAGCTCGTCACGCCTGACAGTCTTCAGAGGTCCGCCAGTCTGTGCCAGGCCGTTTTTGCCACGAAGGATGTTGCTCTTAAGGACATCAGGCGCAACGAATTTTTCTGGTTGCGTCTTGCGCAAGGCTCCAAACTTAGCAAGAAACTCAGGCTGCTGATCTGACTTGGGCTGAGGGAGTGGTCGCGATTTCAGCTGACTTCGAAAGTCGGATGGCGTTCGAGCAGCATCTGCTCGTGCTTGGTCTGATAATGGCACTGCTGGAGAGTTTTTGGTAATGTTCTTCGATCCTTGCTCAACAAGCCTGGGCTCCGGTGTGGAAGGCTCATTCGGAAGTAGTGGCGATCGCGGCTTTGCGGCCGTCGTTGGAGGCGGAGGCGTTTCTGGGTTGTCCTCGGGTAGCGGTATTGACTGCCTAGATTCTACTTCGGGTTCTGTATCAATAACGTCTTGCGTTAGTAATGCCTTGTGCATGGGTGCGGAAGTAATCGGTGCTTCCAAATTCTCCTCAAGCTCAGGTTGTGGCGAGCGCGGAGTCGCAGCAGGCGACGTCTCCACCCTATCGGCAAGCTTGAAAGATCGAAACGTGTTTGTTGGTGTCCCTGACACTGGCGTCCTCGGCGATTCCCTCGACTCTGCTCTTTTCAATATGCTCTGGCCAAAAGGAGTTTCCTTAGTAGGTGAGCTTGACCTCAAAGTTCCACCCCCTGCGCCCAGCGGCGTGCCTAGATCTATACTTCCACGCTGTGCCTTCCGGCTCGCCAAGTCCGCCATCCAGCTCGGCTGAGAGTTTTTCGCGGGCGTTGGTTTTGGAGATTCGGGCTTCGTCAGAGAACTCTCTAGCCAGCTCGATTTCAAAGGACTGAAGCGTTTAGAAGGACTGCCAGGTGAGGCCGGGATATCATCATGTGTGCTGTAATTAGAGGCCACGGACTTGCTGCGACTGTGACCATGGCCGTGACTTGGCAACGCCGGCTTTACAAAGCCGTCGCCGTCCTGCTGCGTAACCAGCTTGGCCAAGTCGTGATGTGAGCTTGTCGGTCGAGCCGAAGACTCTTTCGTGGGCGCTGCAGCAACGATGGCAGGTTCAAGCTTCGGCATGCTGTGCGATCCCTGAAGCCCACCAAGGCCACTACGATTGCTTACAATCGAGTTTGACCTACTTACGTTTGCGCCAGGCTGTGCACTCCAACGTTTGTTCTGGCTGTCAGATCTCTTCATCATAGCACTTTGCACAAAGCCTCCCATGCCCTTCGTGGGCGATACAGGTCTGTCTACGCCTGTAAGTCTTGCCTGAGAGGTAGACATCGTGACAGTGCGTGCAATGCTTGCAGACTCTGTGCTTGCAGTGGACGCTGAGTCGGGAAAGATGTTGTAGCTGGGAGACACTTTCCGTTGTCCTTCATCCTCTGCGATCAATGCCTTCAAGTCAGGCTTACCGCTGCTCGAGGCCGACGCAGTAGATATCCTACTACCTGCTGAGACAATGCTGCCACGCACCGAGCCATCTCGCGACATTGAGTCTGACCTAAGACTTGCGGAGCTTGGTGGGCTGATATGAGACTCTGGCTCTGCCTGAACTTTTCTCGACAGCCCAGGCAAGCCTCTTCGGCCGACTGACACCGGGGAAGCAGGCGCGTCGCCTAGCTGATCTTCTACCTGGCTCTTTCTGTACGCAGCCGAGCCAATGCCTCGGTCGGCCGTCTGCTTGAACCACGACGGGTCTCTGGCGCCCAAGGTGGCCGCAATTTGGTCTCTGCTCGGCACGGGCTTGTCTACAGACTCAGACCGTGAGTGTGCGGGTTGGATTTCCGTCGCTGGTGCTGCCATTGATTGTGGTGCGCTACTGCCGTGCTGAGACTGGGGTCTGCTCCCACCGATCCGAGAATGTGGTCTGCTGCCTCCCAGCTGCGATTGCGGTCTTCTATTCCACGTCAAAGTACCAGATCGTGCCAGGCCTGTTGCGCTTTGCTTCGACGGCTCGGCCATCGTTGTCCCTGAGCGCGCGATACCCATTCCCAATAGTCCTCCGCCTGTTTGCGCTGCGTTTTCTGAGGTTGACGAGCGCACGCTCGACCTGCTTGACGCGGAAGCGCTGCTCCTCTTGATACTACCGAAGCCCTTGAAATCAGGCACATCCGCGTCCAGCTTCGGGCTTGCTGTTGTGATCTTCCCCGACTCTGGGGTCTCCAAGCTCGAAGGTGTCGTCATGGTCGCTGGCCGCGAAGAGACAAAAGTGGCATTGGTGGCTGCCGGGCTGATAGTGCGAGGAGATGGCGAGGAGATCGGGTTGGGCTTTTCCGGCGAGATTGATCGCGCGCGCTCTAGAGTAAACAACAATGCGGTCAGTAGTGCTACGGCCCTTGCGTAAAAGTCAAGAAATTCAGGCTGAAGTGGGACTTTCTGGTGTTCCCAGCAACGAGGAAGCCCAATAACAAAGCTCGGGGAGATAGAAGACAGAGGCAGACGCATTGATGAGCGGCCTTCAGGCCTCAGGACCATTGATCACAACATTGACTCGTGCGCATATTGAAATGGGACAGGACTAAAACACACCTGCTCGTCGTGCCGCTCGTTCTTCGCGCTCTCTCTGTACCTTCTCCTCCAGTTGCCTGAAGCGTTCCGCGTCTTCGCGGTCACGCTTGTCCGAAAGAGCGCGCACTGACTTGAGAAATGCCGCTGGGTCGAGGTCGCTGTCCTGCCCGGCCGACGATGTCGTGGTCGAGGCTTCGTCCACGGCCATGGTAGACGATTATAGCAGCATGTGCCGCCGTTCCTTGTTCACAAACACTGGCAGGGATGTCTTTGTCGGCTTTGGCCCCGTCGTCCACAGGCCAGAAACGAATCAAGAAGATGCAAGAGGCCGAAACAGCTAGCTAGCGGGATAGAGGATTTCTAGGCCAGTAATGCTTGAAATGAGGGGCAAGTGAAGACGCGATGGGAAGAAACGTTGCGGGCATGGTGAATTGTACAGACTGCTCTATAGATCTGCCTTACGCGTAGGGTAGGCCCGATATCTATAGCCCTGGAATGCTGTTTCTTTAACCTATTGTTGTGCTCGTTGCTTCGCCATCTCGTCAATTCGAAGCATCATTGTCCGCTCCTCTCAGTGCACATTACCAGGAGCTCTTCTTCGCAGATCTGAAACACCAAAGCTGCCTTTTCAAATCCCAATGCCACTTGGAGTGCCCATGCACACGCTGCAAGCTTGTTTACGTGATGCAGCCTGCAGCCGCTAGCTATGCCGTAAGTAGTCAGGTACCGATCCAGGAGTGGAGGTGGATGTAATAGGATAGAATCTGCTTTATCGCAGATCTTGGATCCCGCAGCAGCAGCATCATTAGTACAGAAACAGTCTGTCCTTTGCATCCTGAACAACCCATTGAAGACCTTCTTGCAGGTTCATTCCTGTCATGGCAGAGCAGGGCAGGATATGCCACTTATGTGTTCGGATGTTGTCCAGCTGCAACCCCTGGAAAGCTTGTGTAAGCCCATGCCTCCTGACAATTGGCTTGTAGCCGATATACCGCTGGCCGCCCTGTTGGTCCCGAGGGAGTTTTGCAGCTCACCTTGCGAATATCGTCCTCTGTCATACAGCCCGCAACATCACTTTTGTTCTTGAAGACCAGTAGAGAGGCTCCCATCAGTCGCTATAAGGTATCAGATATGGGACGTCAGAGATCAGATGCAAAGAGGTTGGATCAGATGTACCTCTTGAACAAGGAGGCCTTTGAGCTCCTGGCGACAGTCCTCGAGCCGCTCTCTGTCCGTGGCATCAACCACCCAGATGAGCGTGTCAGTCTTCTCGAAGTAGTTCTTCCAGTACGTGCGTAGTGTTTTCTGGCCTCCGACATCCCCTAATGAAAAGTCAGCACAATCGCTCACCTGCGTAGGCAGGATGCAGCTCACAAATATTCAGTTTGTACCTTTCCTCACTTCATCAGCCGATCTCACTGTCGCCTCACAAAGCTCACACCTGCTCTTACCCTTCATAGTCGATCGTCTTGATGATAAAACCGAGTGTGGGACTGACTTCGTTGACATCTTCATTCATAATTTTCTTCACAATCGTGGTTTTTCCAGCATTGTCAAGGCCCCTTCACCAGTAAGCTGTTTTACATTCACCGAAGACCACGGCAGCTCACTTACAGCATTAGGATCCGCATCTCCTTGTCCTTGAGACGAGCCTTCCTCAAAATCGACAACATTTTCGACAATCCTTGAATCTTGGTTGAATGAGCAAAAGAGGAAACACAAGAGCCTGCGAAATCGTCCAAAGATACCGATCACGTGCCACAATGTGTCTTTAAAAAGTCACCTAGATATGCCTATTGGTCAAACAGGAAAGAAGTCGACTTCTGAGATTTGCTGGCGGAGTACCTCATCGGCGTTATATTGGGCAAGCTGAAGAGCCGTTAACTGGCAAAGTCGATTCAGGAGAACGTTCCGGCCAAGAAGACGTAAGACGAAAAGTAAGAGCTCGCAACCACCACGCACGCTTCACTCTCACCTCCTTGCACTCAAGTGAGTCGTTGCTAACCATGTGGTCAGGCTTCGCGACCGGACCGTAGTCAAGTGACCTGCATAGATAAGACCTTGGTGTATTGCAGCTTCTGCTTACCATCCGCATCCTCCTTCACTCCATCAAGCAGCGAGTGTCGAACAGCATGGACTCCTTGCCCAGTCAGCAGACGCAGCCCGGTGATGGTGCGTGGCTTGTGCAGAATGCCGTACTGCTTCCGCCAACGAAGAGTCGAGCACGAAGCAGGAGGAGCCCGGCAACGTTTCTGGCGCGCAGACATAGCGCGGTCGACAGTGACGAACACCGTGCGTCGTTGCGAGAAGGCAAACAACGAGACACTAGTGACGCTAGCAAGCACGGACCGCTACCGGTGAAGAGTGCGAACACAATAAGCAACAGAAACCCATTGTTCACTGCATGTGGCTGCGCATTCAGGCACCGACAATTGGCGGTATCGCACAATAAATTCGCAACTCGACGCAGACTGCAACGTCAACTTCCATCCTTTCTAAGCAAACCACCACCATCGCTACTTCCACCACGCAACGCACCACCTTGCACACCTTCTCCCGCCACATCACCAGAACATTCTCCACGACTCGACACCAGGATGGCGCCTGGTACAACAATTCCGCCGCATCTCCGCAAGAAGAAAGCTGATGCGCCGGCCACTGTCGCACCCTTACCTCCAAGCCCACCAACAAGCGATAGTTTGGCATCCAAGCACGTCGCAGAACACACTCCACGACTCGACACCAGGACGCCTCCTGGTAAAACGATTCCGCCGCATCTCCGCAAGAAGAAAGCTGATGCGCCGGCCACTGTCGTATCCTTACCTCCAAGCCCACCAACAAGCGATAGTTTGCCATCCAAGAAGATGCCTCCTGGTAAAACGATTCCGCCGCATCTCCGCAACAAGAAAGCTGATGCGCCGGCCACTGTCGCATCCTTGCCTCCAAGTCCACCAACAAGCGATGATTTGCCATCCAAGCATGTCGCAGTGGGTGCCGGACCCGATGCAGACATCATAATAGATTGGAGCAAGTGCTCAATCATAGACGAGAGCGTCGACTCGAGTCTGCCGAATCCCGAATCCATTTACGGGCGTTCAGAGAAGCAGGTATTTCGTGGGGGACGTAACACGAACAACAAGAGAGGACATGGTGGAGGTGGCGCTTCCAGAGCCAATAACCGCAAACCGGCGCATGGTGCCAAACCACGTGGAGGCGGCGCATTCTGCAAGAGCCGCGATATACCCAAGGGCGATCCAAAAAGGTGGAAGACGGACTGGACCGGTAATAACCACGGTCAGTCTTCCCGCAGCAAGACCAGAAACTATCAGAACTCAGCTGGAGGAGGTCCGCCGCCGTCTCACGATAGTGGCGGCTGGACCATACACGACTTCAATTTCAAAGACTCCCCGCCGCCTATGAACTGGGATTTCAGACCAGCCTTCCGCAGCGGACAGAACGAAGACCAGATCCAGCGCTGGGTCAACATGACTGAAAATCACGCACTCGTCCATGTTAACCGCATACCAAACCTGGATGATCTCACTGTCGTGGACGGGTTCACTTATACCTTTGCCAGTCCTCCCGATGATGCCAAAGAGGGCGTGGAATATAGAGATATGGGCGAAATCGTGCCGCGTTATTGGGTACGAGATCACTTCTACGGCAAGGTGCCCCTGTCGACCTTCTTCGATCAGATTATCAAGTCCGATACGCCACGCCCCATTGATGAGGAGGACCATCTCAACGTGCGACCATGGTGGGAGAAGTTCGTAAGAGACGGTAGCTTCCTCCATCCACTCGCCGCACCGGAGATCAAGGGTATAGATCCAGACGAGAGCCCAAGGGAGACGCTGGCTCGCGAATGCGATCACGGTAGCGAACAGCACGCTGAGAACACAAAACGTCGCGAGCTGGCCAAACAGAACATGACCTTGAAGAAGGTGATGCGTCGCGCAGAGCGCAACGCACAGAGGGAGGCAGCGAAGCATGCAAACGGTGGCTCAACGCCTGAACTTCTCAAGCCGATCAAAGACGCCCGTCTCGATAAAATTTACCTCCGTCATGCTGTTTCCAGCGACATGGAAGCCGTACGCGACATTCTGAACTACTACGTGGAATTCTCAATGTCTGTTCCGGAGACTGAGAGATTGACAGTCATGGAACTCCGCGAGCAATTCATGAAAATCACACAGCATAGCAAGCTGCCATTCCTAGTCGCGTACGAAAAAGGTGCTCTGCTCAAAGGAAACAAGAGATCAAAGAATTATCGCCATGTCGATCCATTTCAACTCCCTGACACAATCGTTGGTTTCATCCGCGCGGACGACTACGGTTGTGGTGTTGACACTTATGGCTCCACTGTGGTAGTCGAGGTCTTTGTTCACAAAGATCACCTCATGAAGAGTATCGCGAAATGCCTCATGGACAAAATGCTGGGCCTGCTCGATCCTGATCACATTGAGCGTAGTGGGTACCAGGTTGCTGACGATAGCCTTGAGGCTGCCAAGCCAGCACGCATCATCAAGAACATCGTGGTCAACTTTGTCTGGCCGTCCGATAAGCCCGAGAGGCTTCAGAGTATGCGCAGGTGGCTGGTTCAAGACCTCGAATTCGAGGAAGTCGGCAAGCTTTCCGACATTGGCACGAAATTGACAAGACCTATCAGCAAGGCGATGTTCCTGCGCAAGACTGGTGCCATCCTCGACCATGCCAATCCCCCGGAAGCCATGGGGTCCGTGTCTGCGAACAGGCGCTGAATGTTCCTGCGTTTCGAGAGAAGGTCATCCTGGCTCATGGTATCACGACCCTGAGAAATACATGTAACACTAGAGATTCCTACCGCTTAGAAGAGCGAGGCAGGGTGAGAAGACAGCAAGGATGAAAGAAAGGTACGAATCGGCGGGGAGTTTTTGCTTTTTTGATCTTTGACCTTCCTTACTGGCCTCACTGCACCGAGCCTCAGAAAATCTACGGCGCTTGCGTAGCATCGCAACAAAAGTTACATAGCCTGCTTCCTCAGTGCGATATACTAAAAGTTCCAAAATCCCAACTCGAATTGCACCTCATACAACCTCTGCCTTGTTTCGTTACACCGTCATCCGCGCCACCGATAATACTCATTCTCAGTCGCCCACTCACTCAACCCTCCCGAAGAGCAGCTTTCGCATTCTCGCGCTCCAAATTCTCCACGACCTCATTGACCCACGTCCATCCACTTCTTGAACATCTCCCTCTTTGCCCTGAAAGAAGACGACACCGCCGCCACCACATCACCGACACCACGACGCTGCACATCTGCCATCCGACTCACGCCCGTCGCCTCTCTGATCGGGACTCTCAATCGCATTCTGACAAAGCGCCGCAGAGCTTCCATTTCCGTAAAACACATATAACTATTCGATTCCTCGATCCAAGAAAGTGCCGAGAGATCGTCCCCTGCTGTATTGGTGGAGTCGTCCGAGCCGACGGAAATGTATGGCATTGCGACGTTGCAGCGTCCTTGAGCCAGAAGACATTCATAGCCTGAAATTGGTTGGAAAGAGAGGACGGAGCCGGCACTGTGTTTGTGTGGGAGTTCAAGGTTAGATGTGCTTTGTGTGGGAAAGAATGGGTTTGACCTGGATTTTGGAGGGGAATTGTACGTACTAGCCATTGAGAGAAATGCAAGTGTTTACGGGCCAGGTCGAGTTGAAGCATGCTCCTTTGAAGTGAGGTTTGGTGCATAGCTCGACTGTAGCGTTTCGTGCTGGAGAGGAGGAGTTGAGAGCTGCGCGAGTGAAGATGCTGCCTCCATCGTCGAGTGATGCTGGCGTTGGTATCACGAGGGCTTTGGCTTTGGCTGATGGATGCGCTGTGATCGAGGTGATAGCTGAGGAGAGGGCGAGCAGTAGATGCAGGAAGTGCATCGTGGCGGTCTCCTCGTTACGGTCGGGTACAGTGCTTGAGTGCCTTAGGTACCAGTAAGGTATGTATGCTTTGCTGCTGCTGCTTGATCAAGAGATGTCGTTGTTTCAGGATAGGATGTTCACTTCAAAATGCAGTGTGGCCTTGTCGAGGAAGGGGTCGCGGCAGGAGAGCGTTGCAAGGTGGAACGAGGAATGCAGAGCGATCTTCACCTCACATCGGCTGTCCGGGTGCCTGAGGTGCTGCTGCTGTGTTACACAGCGCATGCATGGAGTCCCGTCGTTTGCTCACGATTTCGTGTAACCTTCCTACATGTCAAGCAGCAGCAAACACATGGTTGACATGGTGATGTCTCACAGCTTCTCTTGCCGTCTCTTGATGTCCGCCATCTCCTGTAGCACTGATCTCTTCCATGTGCTTTCAATCCCTTCCACGTTCTTCTCCTTATCTGCCTGTATCCTCACCATACCATCCTGCGTGACAGTCATGACATGTTTTCCCTTGGAATTCCATACCCTGCTGTAGAACAACCCTCTACCAGCAACATATCTCGTCACAGAATCCTCCTTCACAAACCACTCACTCTCATCATCTCCCTTATCCTTGGCGAATTTCAGATCCTCCACACCCGTATGGAATATCACCTGATGCACCAGGCTGCCCATCACAGAGTAATCCTCCCCCAGCCCAAGAGCATTCGCAACATGGAACAGACTATTCCGATCACTCGCATACAACTGCGCCACAAGGTGCAGGTTCGCATCATCGTCACCATCATCATCAGCAGGTAAATCGCCAATCGTCCTGTAAAACACCAATTGCCTCTTGTCCAGCGGATGTCTACCCTCGTTATACCTCGTCAAATCCGCCTGTCTCGTCCACAGACCCGGAAAGACATCATTTTTCTTCTGCCGCCAGTACCAAGGCACATCATACCCAGGAGCTTCTGCCATATCTCCCACCTTCTGACTCCCCAGCTCGTATTTCTCCCAGATGTCAATGGGAGCTTGTACATCCAGACTCTCCGCTTCTGCCGTTTTGAAAGAACAAATACAAGTAAACATGTAACCTTTTCCTTCTCGTTGTGATACATTCACGATTCGCGTGCAGGACGTCCGGCCGTCACGAATGTTCCAGACGTGATAGGTGTATTTGATGGTGGGAATCCCAGGCGCGAGAAAATTACCAGAGACGTTCTATTCATCATCAAATATCATTAGTACAGAGTGAGAGAGAGTCAGTGTATCCCCTCTTCCTGCACATACACACACACCAAATAAAAACCATCAAATGTAGTACAAAAAAAAGGGAACTACATAAGGTATGCATTGAAGACAAAAAATCAAACCCACCATCAAAAGTAACAAGTATAAAACCACCCAAACACAATATCAACAAAACACAAGTAGCCTGTGTAGCCAACCAAAAAAAACCAGAAAGAAAACCCGAAAAACAAAACTCACATTCAAAAAATACCCTTTCCCAACAGTCCGACAAGCCGCCCAAGCCGCTTGCATATACACATGTCCTCCATAAGCCACACCAGGAGTCGGAGTAGGATGAGTAGTAGAACTAGTGCCATTAAGAGAACTATCATCACTTCGGCCTCGAGGCGTAAACGGAAGCGCGATGGATCGGAATGTAGTCTTGTCGATTTGCTCGAGTTGGACGAGGTGCGAGAAGGGAAGACGTTCATTGCCGTCGTGGGGTGGAGGCATGATTCCAACTGAATGTCAGGTAGGTATTCGGTTGGGTTGATGTCGTGGTTTTCTTTTCGCTGTATTTTCTAATAAATGAACAGAGGTACTAAAGGTATTCGAGAGAGATGCTGTGTTACTGCTTGCTCCGCCTTCAAGTGATTGTCGTGCTGGCGAAGACTACCTTACATGTACATGCTGCAAGGGTTTATATCAGAGGTGGTGGTGGTGGTGGTGGTTGAAAGGTTAAGGTTGAATAGAATTAGTTGAGCAACAGCCTCGGCACTTCGAGTACCTGTAGGCTGTGAGGCTGTACCCTGTCTTGTGCACCTCGCAAGTGTATAAACAAGCTCCTCCTCAACTACAGGTACATTATTTACTGTAGGAAATAGGCGAGGTGTAAGCGTGACATGTTTCTTAATGACTTCAAGCTACCGAAGTGCGGCATGGGTATCATACGCTGATAATGTACAAATCAGTCCATCTCGCATCCACCTCATTCATTACCCACCAGAATCATTCCGATATTATATGGATGCTCCAAGGGATATGGCCTTCTCTGAGCAGGGTATAGTTGTCCTTTTGTAATGGCAGCTCCCCCTAACCTCTAGTGAGTGAGAGCCATGCCACCTTCCACCTCTCCGTTCACATTGCTGATCACGCCGTGATCGCTCTCATTAGTGTACAGGCCAATCTCAGTCTTGCGACGCTTACCGCCCGGCGTGCTCATTATTCTATTTTGACTCTTCTTCTTGAGCTGTTCCTGCAGAGCCACATCGAAAGATTCGTCACTTGGCAGAAGCGGGATAAGCGGCGCCATTGGTGTTGTGGGCAGACTGACTGTGGAAGCTGTGGTCGAAGATGCTCCAGGAGTGCTCGATGTGAGATCGGCATAGTTGCTCAATTGGCTACGCGAGTTCTCTGGCGTCAAGGTATTGAGAAAATCATGCATGTGGTTTGCTGCGCGGTTTCCATCGTCGAACCCACCATTCTCGTAGGGGCATCCGGAACGACGAGTCCACACACGGCAGTACAAGGGTCCAGGACAAGGAAAGATCTCGGAGTCGCTAGAGTGACTTTCACCACTGTTTGGGGCCGACCAGCACACAGAAATCTCGGACTCCGATTCCATGTCGGTGCTGTCGGTAATGTCGATACTCATGTGCGATTGCATGGGGTGTAGTAGTGCCTTCGGAGCAGGGCGGAGACCGATGGTGCGGGCGACCGCGGGATCGATCATTCTCAGCTTCTGCATGTCTGCCGCAGTGAGGGGTGGCTGGTCTTTCATCGTCTCGAAGCTAGTATGGAGTCGAGTCTCAAAGTATGGTCGGCAGCCTCCACAGACAGCGTAGCTGCACCTCGACTGTGCATCCGTGTGCTGTACCGCCAGGCTGTCTCTTCTCGGCTTCGAGACGCTGACGTGACGACTGGAGTGTGTGGTAGTGCCGACAGAGGTGATGAGACTGTCAGCGGAAGCCAGTGGAATGATCTCCTGTGAGCCACCTTCCTGTTCCTTGATTGCGCGGATAACCACTTCTCTCTGCGCAAGGAGTTTGTTGATTTCACCAAGAGTGTAATCGCCAGCGCGAATACCTTTGACGATGCTTGGACTCATCTATAGTGCCGAACAATTAGTGCTGGCCAGCTTTCCACGCACAAGCAGATATGCTGCGCCGTGTCGCTTCATAAGGGCATAGCTGCTCACCCCAAGGTACTCGGCGACTCGAGCCTTAGCATCCAAGTCGTCGCATGCATCAGGTACAGTTGGCATGCAGTCCACGTCCGGCAGAGGGTCATGTATGCCCGGCTGATGGTCTTGTCGGCACTGATACACCCAGCCTTGATCGGGCACTCGACGGCACATGGAGCATGCAAGGCCGTGCACACGATTCATCTGCGACTCAGTCAGCACCTATCTCCCCAGATGGCGGGCCTTGTCTTCGGGCAGATGCTTACAGTCGTGTGAGTGCATGCTGAGCGGCGGGTCGAGCCTGAGGTCCTCGATTGACGAGCGGCATTCGGAGCCATGCCAGCAGCGGTAGCTCGGGGCACTGCCTGTGCGTGTGTCAACTCCGTGTTCACAAGTCGAATCATTGCGCTGGTGTTCCGATCTTGTTGTCGTGAAGATGCAAGCGAGCTGGAGCGCTGAGAACGGAGAGAGAGCTTGGTAGCCTCAGTTCTTCACTTTCGCGTCCATCTCATCTGCCCTGTGTTCGGAAATCGTGAAGTGCGACATGCGGGACTTACCTTGTTGACTGCAGCCATGACGAGTGCTGCTGCGGATGTGGGAAAAATGAGGGTGGGCAGAGTCTGCGGGCGCAGCAGGACGGTCTGCAGCGGGCGCTTGGTTTTCGTGTGTAGCAATGAGTCCCAAGGCGGTTGGCTTGGAGACCTTTTGGACAGATGTGTGACTTCACCACCTCGTGGCGATCGGCGAAGATCACAGAAGAGAGGGACAGAGAGGGAGGGAGAGGGAGGGAGGGGGAGAGAGACAGAGAGAGAGACAGAGAGAGAGAGGCGGCCTCGAAGGCAATGGAAGCGCCTGCCTCACTCTGACGAAGCGCGAGTGCTGTCGCTCTACATGTGCTCAGGGAGGAGTCATTCTAGGACATGTCCGGGTGGTGTTGATTAAGGTAGGGACGCATGGCAAGTACTACCAAACTACCTATACCAAACTACCAAACCTGTCTACCGCTTAGCACCATCTCGAGCATTGCCTTGGGTGCATGTATGTACATTACTGATACAGGTAGGGCAGCTTACACGCAATGGTGATGGTGGTGGTGGTGGTGGTGGTGGTGATGTTGCTGCTGCCCTTTCTCCCGTCTTCCATTCCTTATCGTCTTCTAGGCCTTATCGTCGTCGTCGTCGTCGTCGTCGTCGTCTTAAGGTCAGGTCAGGTGAAGGTCAGGTCAGGTCTACGGTGCGGTGCGGTACAGTACCTTGCCTCCCCATCGCAATCCGGGACTCCATCATCCATGTGCTAGAGCTACATGTACCTTGCGACCAGCACTCCCGAGGCTGCCCGGTCTCTCACGATACGAGTCTGATATACAGCTCGTAGGCCAGGACGACGACAGACGAGTGAAGTGAAATGCAATATTGCAATGCAATGACCGAGCGCCAATCCTATTTAGCCGCCAGCGCATTGGATCGACACTTCGACCCCCAGCCACCCCTGCCTACCTAGGTAGCTTCTCCTCTTGCAGCCCTCCTCGGCCGCCTGTGCGTTCGTTGCCGCGTCGGCGAGCTCCATCTACCGCTTGCGCTCCTGGATCCGTACTGTGTGATAAACAATCCGCCCCGATCGGGTGTCTGGTCTGTCTCCTACTGGCCTGCACACGACGCTCTACCGATCCTGAACTGCCCACTCGTTGACAACATCGACATCCCTTCCTCTGGGACTCCGGACCACACACGAATTGTCCGCGTCGAATTCGAGTAAACACGTCCACGTCGCGTGCTGCAGCAACCGATAAGCCATGTCGCAAGTCAAGTTCGAGCAGAAGGAGACGATCCGCACAACAACTGGCGGTAAGCCAGGACCGTCTCCACCTGCGGGCAAGGAAGACCTGGCCCACAAGATTGGCGATGTCCTCACGAAAGGCTCCGGACCAGATGGATATCTTGCTGTGAGCAGAGACACACACCCACACACATGGCGCAGCAGAAGAGAAAGCGGACTAACATCCGATACAGTGGTATCTGAAGAAGCTGCAAGATGATCCTTTGAAGACCAAGATGATCACGTCGGGAACCCTTGCTGGCGCGCAAGAGTTTCTCGCTTCGTGGATCGCAAAAGATCGCAGCAAACACGGCCACTACTTCACCAGTCGCGTGCCCAAGATGGCTGTCTACGGTGCCTTCATCAGCGCGCCTCTTGGGCACGTCATGATCTCGATCCTCCAGAAGCTGTTCGCCGGCAGGACGAGCTTGCGGGCCAAGATTCTGCAGATCCTCGTCTCCAACTTGATTGTATGCCAGCCCATCACCAGGAAGGTGGCTGGAGAGCTTTGTGCTGACTGTCATCCCAGATTGCTCCCATCCAGAACGCCGTGTACCTGACGTCCATGGCTGTTATCGCCGGCGCACGCACTTTCCATCAGATTCGAGCCACTGTAAAAGCGGGATTCATGCCTGTCATGAAGGTGTCGTGGATAACATCACCCATTGCGCTGGCCTTTGCGCAAGCCTTCCTGCCCAACGAGGTCTGGGTGCCATTCTTCAACGTGGTTGGCTTCATCATTGGAACGTACATCAACGCACACACCAAGAAGAAGAGACTACAAGCTCTACGAAGGAAGTACCAGGACAGCAGTCGGCCCAGCGATGGCAGAAGTGATTACCGACCAGGCGGTCAAGGGCCACCAGGCAGCTACTAGAACGGACGGACGAACCCGGGAACGCTTCGCTGATGGCTTCAAGCTCCAGTATATACGCGAAGCACAGCACCGCGTTCCGAATGAACGACCGACTTACAATGAGCGCCGTGTGTCTCGTCAGAACGAAGGAGGTGCGGATGTACGTAGTTCAAGAAAATTTGTTGACACCAGGAGCAGACGCGGACCACTCCTTCAAGCTACATGGCCCGCGATTCCCACATCCTCTCACAGATGACAACGACATAAAGGCAGGCAAATTGCAGCCAGATTGGGCAAGTCTCGTCATATCATCAATTCATGTCTCATCCCACTTCTACAGGTCTGAGTGCTACGTGTCAAAACGGTGAGCAGGTTTGCTCCGCGCGTGGGGTGTACCTAGTACAGTAGAGTACAGCAGGTACAGCATGAGAGTGCTGACGCTTCTTTGGCCTCTCCCACTTTTCTTCATGCAAGAGTGACGAACATGGCATCTGCCACTATCCGCAGATGCGAGCGGCAAGCGACATGGTCGCTATATCATGTAGAGCGCACACGCGCTTCATTTCCCGCCCATCATGGGACCACATTGGCCTGGCCGTGATCGAGGTGTCGGTGAGACTGTCGTCAAACGTCGAACACAAAAGGGCGGTCTGTTGGCAGTATGTCGATAAGTTTATTCACTCTCCTGCCCGCTCGAACTCGAGATATCTCGGTCACACGATTTCCCTGGTTGAACGCGGGTAGTAAACAGTAATCATCACCTTTGAAGCTTCTGATGGCTGTGGTGCCTTGGTTTCCAGGATGCTCCAACGATGTCACGACATTTCCAATACCTTACAACCAGCCAGTCGTACATTCGGGAGGGATACGTCGTCGCAGAATTCCCACGTCATGTTTCACCAATCCGATGGGAGGCAGCGGAGTCGTGCGAAACATACACATTGAGCGTTATGAGCGCCCTCGCTTTGGAGGAGGCCGGCTGTGGAGGGGTGGGAAGAGTATTAGCACTGTGGCGGACAAGAGCATAGAGGCCACTGGCGATTTTGGCTGGACTCTCGATTACGCTACTGCATGGCTCTACAGATATCTCACGAGCAGCATCCCGGATGTTGCAGATGCTATCGATACTTTACGGGACTGTGGCGACGATGACTACATCAGTCCAGACCATGCTTATCTTTTCTTTGATATGCTCGATTCCAGGCTCTTCGCCGGCAAGCTCAAAAACGCAGTGTATCTACGCTGGAGATCTATGCCCAGCTGTCTGCCAGGAATCACGTCAGCGCCGAAAATCATACCGGATGTGCCACGCGTCTGCATCGAGCTCAATCGCACGCCATTTGAAGAGGAAGATGCTGAGATCGACGACTTACTAGGCGCCATGATACACCAGATGATACACGCTTTTTTGTTGGTGTGCTGTGGAGCTCAACAACGAGATGATACACCAGACGGGCGGCTGATGGACGGAGTCCATTTTGGGCTCATTTTGATGACTATCAGAGAGGCCACCAGGTATTGCGTAGACGGTGCGTTGGATCTCGTCTTTCATGCCTCGAAACGAAGAAACGACGAGAACGATATGTATGGCTTGCCGCAAATGTTTCCGCGCACTCCAGGATATCCTCCAGAAGACTCGTTCATCTCGTTAGACCCCAGGGGCCACGGTCACGCGTCCATGCTCCATGACGGGCAGACACACTGCAACCACGACAACCGCCACATCAGCAAGCAATTGATCAAAAACTGGCAGGTCACCGAATACTCCAAAGCACTCGAAGCAGACATGGCAGCCAAGGGAGATAAGATCTGGGACTTCGTAGACGGCAATACCTTTGAAGAGTTTAACAGAACAGCTGCGCCGCCGTCAGCAACATACATCGAACTGGTGTATGATGACCTCACGACAGCAGGCTCCAAGCGAATCATGGCGAATCGAGCAAAAGCACTCAAGTTCAAAAGCCTTGAAGAGCCTCTGACCACCTTCTCCAAATTCGAGCTTCTGATCCCGGAATGTGATATTCAGACGTTCCGATGCATTTACGACTTCATCAACAAAGACGGCTATCTCGCTACGCCTACCGATCAAGCAGTACAGTTTCCCGCCACACACGGCCAAGGCCCACCAGTCCTCTATCGTGGACAGCAACATGGAATGGCTCAACTGCCACTTCCCATTCTTGCCGCAGCCAAAGATGAAAGCGCCATAACGCACATCAAAGTCTTCAAAGCAGCCGGGAAGATGAAGTTCGAAGAACTCATGTCACGTGCTCTCGAGCAACTGTATAGAATTCCCATCACTACTGAAGATCCCATCGCTCTACTCAAGCAAGTCTATAACATCGAACCCCCCTCTTCCAGTCCCATCCATTCTGAGCTACACCGATGGGCGAGAAGATTCCTCATTCGCATGGAAGATCGGAGACCCGAGTACATGACTCGTGTGGATCCTCTCCATACTATTCACCACCTGCACCACGCGCCCCCACACGCTACAGGCAGGAGTTATCCGAATATGGTGAAGATCCACGCTTGGTATCCACAACAGTGGAGGGAATTGCTACAAACCAGCAGACCTTTCCGCGATGATGTTGATCTTGCGAGAGGGCAATTGCAGTTGAGGGAGTCTGATAATAATACTGGCCGCCGCACTCATGCTCGGGAGCGTCAACAACAACATCACCATCACCAGCTATTGCTCGAGGCAGGCGGCATGGCGGCGCAGAGTGGATCGAGAATGCCATTGGGTATCGGTCTTGGAGCAGGAGGAGGAGGAGGTGTCGCTGGTCTACTGGGACCTGCGATGCCTGGCATCGGGCTTGCAAATCACGGGCTGCTAGGGGATGATGGTTTTGGTGATTTCGAGATGTTGCGTGGTGGTACATTGGGTAATATGGGTTTTGGCGGCATGATGAATAATAACTCCTCAATGATGGCTGCGGCAGGGAGACCTCCGTTCATGCCGGGCGTCTCGAGACCGATTTCTCCTGGTTTCGGTGGTGGGTTCGACAGCGTACCGTTCTTGTAGATTACGAGGGCAAAGCAGTACGGAGGATAGCGAGGTTACGGGCAGGTGAGTTGTTGACACTGAATTTGAGCAACGTCTTTTGTTACATAAGGTACCTCAGGTAATTCCATCCACTGGGCGCACGCAGCACAACAATGAATTAGTTCTACCTACCTATCCCCCAGTGCAGCCCCGAACAAATCCAGCTTATAACTCAACTCCATCCATCTCCACCACCAAAATCAACAGCATCACCCCCAGTAGTCCCTTCTCAGACGCGCTAGGATGATCCTCCCCGGCAAAGCAGCCATCTCGAGAGGCATCATACTCGGCCTAAAAGACGCCGCCCTCCAAACCCAACCCTGCGGTGTCGACCTCAGTCTTCGCAAAATTTTCGCCTGGACATCAGCGGGCACGGTCGACTTCGACAACCAGTTTCGCGCGGGGAGCAGTAATAGGGAGCAGCAGCTCGAATATGCTACTCCTGGAAAGCCCAGGTCCATCCATCTCCGCGCTGGGAATTATCTGGTCGAATTCAATGAGGAAGTCGACATACCTCTGGATATCATGGGACAGATTTTTGCGCGGAGCTCGTTGTGGCGGAATGGAGCGCTTTTGAATGCAGGTGTGGTAAGTTCCGCCCAGATTTTTACGGTTTTACATCTTCCTTGATCTAACATTGGTGGTTCTTCTTCATACAGATGGATAGTGGGTATCAAGGCGTGGTGGGGGGATTGCTGCAAGTGGTCAATCCTCATGGGATTGTTTTGTGTGAGAATGCGAGGTTGGCGCAGATGGTTTTTCACGGGATGGTGGAAAAGGTTGATGGCTATAGTGGCGTGTATCAGGGTGCTACTGGTCTCTGAGAGGATTGGAGCTTGCCAAGGACGTACCTAAGTATGAGATTGAAGCAACGGAAGTGAGGGAGGTGGTATGGAATCGACGGCGCTAGGTCCGTATCTAGGGATCTCCAGATGTAGGTAGAGGCCATAACATTGGGACTGCTGCAATCCGAGCTGCTGTAATCCTCGAATCTCTCTCTCTAGCCCCTCCCACCCCTCTCTCCTACAAAATTACCCTCTCTCCTACAGAGTCTCTCTCTCTAGGATCCTGAAATCCTACTTTCTCTCCCCCTTCTCCTACTTTCTTTCCTTCACTCCTTCCTTTCCCTCGCTCTATCTCTTCCTCCTTTGTCTCTTCTTTCTCTTCCTCCTTCCTATGCTCTCTCTCTCTCCTTTTGCTTCTCTCCTCTCTTCTCCCTCTTTCCCTCTCCCCTCTCCTTCTTTCTCTCCTTTCTCTTCTTGTCCTTCTTTCCTTTTTTCCCGTACTCCTCTTCTTCTTTCTCTTTTTCTTCTCCTCCACTTTCTCCTCCTTCTGCTTTTCCTTTCCTTCTTTCTCCTCTCTCTCTATTCTTCTTGCTCGAAGAGAGAGAGATAGAGAGAGAGAGAGAGAGAAAGAGAGGGAAGTAAGGGATGGAGTAGGACGGAAAGGGAGAGGGAAAGAAGGAGTAGAAGAGGAGCTTAATTAAGCTTGGTTGAGTATGAACTAAAGCTTAATTAATATCTTTACTACGAACGTAAGGTACTATGTAGTACCTGAGGGTTCCAAGATTTCAGAATTTTAGGACGAGACTCCAGGAGTAAAAAAGCCTCTATGGGAGAAAGGGAGTCAGAGAGCGAGAGAGACTGGGGCAGAGATCTTTGTAGCAGTCCGGAAATTCAGTAGTTCAGGTTACCTCCTTATGGCTTCAACCCACATCTGGACCTCTTCATACGAGCCGGACTAGACATGGACTACAACTTTCCACACTACGAGTAACAAGGCATGTTGATGTCGAGTACATACTCTGAGCGCTGGGCATAAAGCGTGGGATACATGACTGGTTACGTAAAGTAATAAATATCACCAGCCGTAGGTCTCAGTGAACAAAAAGATGCCCTGTGCGCCCGTTCCCTTATGCACTGCTCGTTCGTCCGAGAGCGAAGCAACGAATGTGCGGCTCTCAGCAGTGATGGCTACGCCTCCGCAGACAACAATCGCTGTCTCGCCCAGAGCGCCCTCCACTGCTGGTCTGATCATGCCTTCCACTGTCGGCCGCCCAAAGACGACGTTCAAGGTCGATGGGGGACTTCGCCTTGCGGTACGCGCGGTCAAAGGGGACTTTTCGTCCCTCTCAATTGAAGGCACACTGGACAGGCTGTTCCCTTCTGATGACGATGCTGCTTCTCTCACGATAGTACTACTCTGCGCCTTCTGGAAGGAAGAAGAAGAAGAATGTGAAGGAAGAGCAGTCGTACTCGTAGACTTCGTGACATGCACGAAGATTTGTATGCGAGTCTTTCCTTCCAAGACTTGCTCCATCATGGCCCGAAGCTGCTCTTCGAACCACACGAGATGTTGTTCGGACCGAATGATCCAGTGAAGTGTGACGTTGCGCAGGCAGCTTTCGCGCCTCAGCACATCTTGCAGTAAAGGCACCACGAATGTCGCGCCGGTGGAGCAAGCAATCAAGACTGCGGTCTCGTAGTGTGATAGATTGGGCGGTGTGCCCCAAGGACCACTGATGTAGGCTCGATGTCTCCAAGACCTCGCGACACCTTTTGCGGCAGCCTTGTGAAGACTTCTTGAAAAGCCTGACCGGGCTTGGATGAGCATGCTCAGTCGCCCGTTCCCAGACGTGCTCGAAATTGTGAAAGGATGGAACTCGAGAGGGCGCAGGCCAGGCATGTATAAATAGACATGCTGTCCAGCTTGCCAAGTGAAGTCCGCGTTCTCGATCGTCAGGCATGCAATATCACCAGGAAGTGTTTCGAGATGGGTCTCGTAGCCTGCTGACCTGGTATCCGACCGCCCGAGCAGATGCATGTTCCGCGCAATGCCCCATATGATCCTCACACCCCAATCCAATGCCACAAATGCGACTGAAAGCCATATGTTGTACTGTGCGTACGATGGCACGTGGACGAACAGCAGCCACAGTAGCGTACCAGCTGCTGCAATATGCTGTAACACGAATAGCTCGTAGCAGAGGTCGCGGAAGAAGCCAAACCCCGACAGCAACATCCAGGTAATCAGAGCCCATGCCCCGAAGCCGTACCTCACCATAGGCATCATGTTCATCTGCATCGTGACAATATTGGCAAGACTCCATTCAGTGTAGAAGAAGGACCAGTGCACGATTGCAGTAAGCCACATGGTCCTTGCCGCCCACCTATGCAGCCAGTTGAAGCGCTCGTAGGAGATCCCCGTGAGTATACTGATCGGGTTGAACTTGCACGAAAGAAGATATACGAACGGTAGTTGGGTGACGGAGACCCAGGCGGCTCTGAACCCAACCTTTTCCCACTTGTAGGCGTACATGGGATCACCTTTTCGTAAAATGGTGTCCTGCCAGAGGAAACACAGTATGACGATCCAGTAGAAGACTAACAGGAGCCATCGACCATTCGGCAACGGCGTGAAGTACTTGCTTATTCGGCCCGTAAAATATACTGGCTGCGGGTATAGCATTTCTCGAGCTATAGCCGTAGTCGTGGCATACGCCTGCGAGATGCCTCCTGTCGGTCGTGAAGGAACACTGTCAGGATCCCGTCGCTGCCGTTGGAGTCGCTGTCTGGCTTGTAATATGGAAGCCAGCTTGGTCAGCGCAAGAAGTCCTACGCATCCTGCGACCCCGTACCAGAATGCTCGAGCATAAGTCTGATCGGAGGGTGTGAAGATGCCGCCGCTCATGGTCATCCCACTTGCACCATGGCTGCCGTGGCTCATGCCGCTCATAGACATGATGGCGGCAGAGTACCACCGCTCACGTCCAACAGTTATGAAATGCGTACGAGATGCTATGAGTTGTACTACACTGCTCTGCCAGGATGCGAGAAATCTGCCGACCACACAAGATGTGACAGATGTCCTTGCTCGTCGTCTCTAGGGCTTGTTTCATTGGAGTTGAGACTTTTGATCGGATGATATCCCGAGATTGGGTATGTAGGGTAGTCCTAGCCGATGCTCGCTGTTGGTGCTGCCGTTCGAGAACGTTGGCTCACTGTCCGTGCAACAAGATGGTCCTACGCGACACGAGTGCTCGTTCTATGAGGGTATGAGAGTATGAGAGTATGAGAATATGAAGTGGTTTCGAGGCCGTTTTGTCCCCCAAAGCGGCGCGAGCAGACTGCCAGACTTCACATGTCAAGGTGGCGGAATAAACTTGCTCAGGCCTTACCTAATTGCGCACCTCTCATGCTGCCAAGCACGACAAGATGAGGCTAGCCATGGTTCTAGGCTTGGGGGGAAATAGCTAAACAGAGTTAACAGACTGGCAGTGGTATTCCACGTGGGGAACCTGGATCTCGTATACATAATAATAACATCCCAAGTTCCTGCTGCAGTGGGAAATATCAGGCCCAGATCTCACTTCTCTCACAGCCTCGTTTCTCACGTCTCGCACCGTTCCCCCATCCCGCATCTCAGCAAAAGAAGTCTCTCTGCAGCATGGTTCGCTCTCTACTCTTCGGCCTTGTTGCCGCAACACTGACGTCGGCTCACTTCACGCTGAACTGGCCGGCGACGGCTGGGTTCGACGATGACAACGAGGGAAATGGGCCATGCGGAGGTGTCGGAGTCACGGTCACGGACGAGAGCCAGGAGATCACCGTGGATCGATTTCCAGTCTCCATCTTCTCGTCCCATCCTGCAGCATCATGGGCTTTCTTTGCGACCACCAACACCCAGGAGCCCTATAACTGGACTGAGATCGTCCCCGTCATCAACTCCACGGGCATTGGAACATTCTGCTTGACATACCTCAGCGCGCCTGCAGAGTTTGCGGGACAGAACGGTATCATCCAGGTCATCGACTACTCGGCGGATGGCACGCTATACCAGGTAAGTCGTCGCAGTAGGATCAGGCAGAGGGTGATGCGGTGCTAATCCTCTTTAGTGCGCTCCTGTCAACTTCGTCTCTGGCAGCAACAACACTGTCAACAGCGAATTCTGCACCAATCAGACTTCTGGCTTTGAGGCAGTATGGACTGACATGACCAGCGCCAGTGTCGCGGCATCCGCCAACACTTCCGAGTCTTCGGAGGAACATTCCGAAGGTTCCGAAGGACACTCCGACATGGCAACGTCGACGTCGAGTGCGGGAGCAGCTGCGGCCACGGCCATGGGCAGCGTGCTTGGTCTTGGGCTGCTCGCGGCAGGTTTGGCGTTGTAAGTGGCGGGCGGAAGGATGGGCTTGAGTCGTGCGAGATGAATAGTTTGTAGCAGGGGAGACCGAGCTGCTGCCTGGTGAGCACAACCACAAGTAAAAAGTATGAGCAGTCTTTCGCGCACCGAGTCGCCACGCTGGCCCTCGATCCGGCTCTATAAGCACAAGCTGCCAATTAAGAGGCTCAGCTAGATATGTCGCAGTTCTTCAACCTCTCCGACGATATCAGCAGATCTGTCGGAAGCCAGTCTGAAACGCGCCCAAGGAGCTGATCATGCGTGCGTGCCTCGTCTTCTGCAGTGATTTCCATCTCACCGTTTGACCATCGACAAACCATACCATCTGCCGTAAGCGCTATGTGAGCCACTCCACGCGAACACCATTTGTTGGGAGCACACAGGTTGCGTTGCTCGTGCGGAGGGGCGATTGACTCTGAATGCGATCCGCCATCAATGGAGGGCGGCAGGATCCCTAAGGAAAAGACTAGTGGCAGTCAGCGCAATATCTAGTGGCAGGCAGACACCCCCCCTCCCTACTATAAGATACTGCTGATATAACATTGGCGGGTAACACACCAATATCGCTACCGCTGCTATCGCGCACCTAGAGTCTTAGGCTATACATCAGGTTCATATTACCTACTTCCTTCATATGCTACTATAGCGATAGCGACTAGATATATCACATGTAAACAAATACTTACAGCACCTTCGCGCATCGGAAGTGGATTCGCTTGGACCCAATTACCGTGTCTCAACGGGGGTTTAAGGCTATGTTACGGACACTAACGGTCCGAGCAAATCCACCTCCGATGCGGGAAGGTGCTGTAGTGGAGCGGAGCATTAGAACAACCGTCGCAACAACATAAGGTACTATAAGGACGTCGAAATTGTATAGGTGCATTACGAGTTATAGTCAATCAGAGGTAGCTAATTCTTGAATTCCTGACGATTGCCACTATATTCGCGGGATTACCTGCTACATTAGAGAGCATATCTCTAGCTCCTTATTGGCTCACTGGAACTGTCTACCCTCGCCGGCGCTCAGATACTGCCGTAAATTGAGCCGCAGGTGGCCGTTGCTGCCAGTCATGTTGCCCCTCAATGCCGGGGGCATTTACCTTAATGCAGACGGGACACGATCAACAGACAGACGCCGCTCACTCACTACGCCGATGCCACCGCTTCATGCTGCACCACTTCGACCATTGGTGGCGCCTGACATATTGCGGCCATGTGCCGTATTCATCGTTCCAGTGGTAGCATCGGCATGCCGTGTGCGTCGGCCTAATGAAACTGGTTCGGGCCGTTGGAGCCCGGGCTCATCTTTGTGCTCCGAGAACCGAGTTTGTGACGGTGCTGATCGTGCCACGCAGTCCCACCTGGAACAAGCCCAGGTTAAGGTCATGTATGTCCCATCTCGCAGCTCCTCTATACCAAAATCCTGTTCTCGACCCACGCCCAACTCTCCTTCCACAAATCGGATAACAGGTTACCTACCTACATGTATGATTGAAGAAGAAGCAAAAAAGGGTCTGGTGGACAAGGTATCGAGTAACAGCTCTCGCGACCGTTCACAAGGATGTGCTCAGAATTAGCCATCGCGTACGAAGTCGTAGACAACCTTAAACTACATATTACTAAGATTGCTAGCAGCGAAATCCTCGTTAGAATATATATCAAGAGAAAGCGACGGCGCGACGGCGGGAGGAATAGCGATAGCGACAACGCGGACGGTAGTAGCTATAACGACAACCTGCCTAATCGGGTAGCGACGACGAGGTTGACATGGTACGTACCTTATTCAATATATTTGCGCGTTGCATTGCTCTCCATACTAATTTGTGTAATTCGCCGATGACCAACGCAATTGCGGCGATGCGCCCAGCGATAAGCACAGCCGGAGAAGACGATGCTGGAGAAGATACTACAGTAGGTATACAGCCAGGGAAGACGATGCTGTAGCCTGTAGCCTGTAGCTGGATGACGCCGGACTCGGCCGGAGAAGACGATGCTAGGAAAGACGATGCAATTCTGGCACTCTTTTTATAATAACAAGCAAGTGGTTCCCTTCTCACATACTCCTATCGGAGCCGCGAAAGGGCTCCCATGTCCTTGACAAAAGCATGTTATACGACCCATAATCCAAAGGAGATACTTTCCCCTCTTTCTTACTCTGGGCAGCAGTGCGAGGAGTAGTAAGATGAATGATATATAAGCTTGCTCCATCTGCTCGCAACTGATGAGATCCAATTCTCTCACAACAAGCACTACTGCCAACACTGCCAACACTACCACCACTACTACCACAACCACCAGTACCACCACAACCACCACAATCACCACAACCACCACAACCACCAGTACCACCACAACCACCCCAACCACCACAACCAACACTACCACGACCAAAACCACCACCACTACAATGGCCCGTCTTTCCATCTGGCTCGCCTACATCGCCCTAGCTCTCGCTGGTAGCGCTACTGCCTGCGGCGTCTCGGATGAGTGCACTGGCTGCAGCGACGACGAGTATTGCCTTTGCATGGGTGTAAGTTTTTCTCCTAACGATTGTGAATCGATTTATATAGATACAAGCGCGAGACAGAATCCGCTGCTGACAGTGAGCGTAGTGGGATTGCTGAAGAGCTAAAAAGCTGAGAATGACGAGGAATTCCGGCTGTTGTATGGTTGGGGTGAATTCTGGCTTTTAGTGTGGTTGGGTGATTTGCGATGCGACTTGGAGGAGAAGATGATGATGATGATGAATGATTTTGATGGTGATGGTGATGATGGTGATGGTGATGGTGGTGATCTTCTGAATAACAAGCAAGCGGTTCCCTTCTCACATACTCCTATCGAAGCCGCGAAAGGGCTCCCATGTCCTTGAAAAAAGCATGTTACACGACCCATCAAATCAAAGGAAATACTTTCCTTTCTTGCTCACTCTGGCCTTCTAGGCAGCAGTGCGGAGTAGTAAGATGAATATATAAGCTTGCTCCATCTGCTCTCTTGTCTTGCAACTGCTGTGATCCAATTCTCTCACAACAACAGCTACCACCACCACCACCACCACCACCACTACCAGTGCCACCACTATCACCACCACTACCACCACTACCACTACCACTACTACCACCACTACTACAACCACCACCACCACTACCACCACCACTACTACCACCACTACCACTACCACTACAACCACTGTCCACTACTGCCACCACTGCAACTACAATGCATCTTACTAAGTTGCTCGCCTACATTGCCCTAGCCCTAGCTAGTAGTGCTGCTGCCTGTACTCCGGAGGATGATTGCGCGTGCGAAGACCCGTGGGACTGGTGCTTGTGCATGGGCGTAAGTAGTGTTTACATGTTTATTCAGAGAGAATATAAGCGCGAGGCAGAATTACTGACTATAAGGGTAGATTAGCTGCGAAGAACAGAAGATCTGAAAAGGAGGAATTTCTGGCTTGCTTCTATGTAGTTGGGTAATGATTAGCAATGCGACTTGAAGGAGAAGATAATGGTGATGATGGTAACGATGATGGTGATGGTTATGGTGATGAGGATGACGATGGTGATGACATGGAGAAGAGAAGAGGGCCGAGGATGGGTTTGGAGGTATCGATGACTTACTTCACTCGAATTGCGTATTGGGCTTTCATTGTCCGCGACATGTTGAATCTATCTGGTATAGCAACTCGTCAAAGCTGCATGGAATCATTCTCGTCTCCCGACTATGATCAACAGTCAGACTTCTTCGCTCCGCTCGCGATCTTCGAGGCAGTTTGCTTCGTAGACATGCTACTCGTGATCGTCACGAATTCACCAGTTGGTTGGTCGCTTCCCGTAAGACTCCGCCATATTTCCTTCTTGAGTGAGGTGCAGACATGGGACAGGCCCTCCCGCTGCGTGCAATGGGCAGTGTTGTACCAGGAACAGTAACTTTCTTCGACGAGCGGACCACTAGAATTCAGGCTATTGGCCCCCGAAGCAGGGGCAATGTGATATAAGCGGAAACGATAACGCCAAGCCACCTGCTTCGACCGACTGTGCCGCCAAAGGCTATTGTTGATCCTGGTCCGGTGTCACGATGCGGTGATGTATGGCATATGGCACGAAGTTGGTGTACTAATTATACGATGCTGCTTCGTTCCGTATGCCATTCTTGGTATTGGGGAATGTCTGGCATCAACAGCAGATAACGCCAAGACCAAAAGACATACGCAAACCCGCTTCGTCCGCCGTTAGGCTCTTCAGCTGCGATGTGATGCTGGTCGACAGACGAAGATGATATATAGAAGTAGAAGTGTGGCAAATTCATTCACCCAGCGCCATGCATGTTGACGCATTGAATATTTCGCCGCCATGTTTAACACATTCCAGGTGAGTACGTTTTCGGAAGTTCCAACCGAGACAGGTGGACGGCCGCACAGAAGCCCTCGACGTATTTCCACTGCCAATGCATGCATCGAATGCAGGAGGCGAAAGATACGCTGTGACGGTCTCCAGCCCTGTGCACAATGCGAATGGTTCAGGATCCCGGATCGATGCATGTACTCGAAACCCACACAGAGGGTGGTGCCTCCGAAGAGGTATGCGGGCCGCCAACCTTCTAGATTGCAGATGGATGTTGACGGTACGCAGTAGGATAGTCGAGAGACTGCAGTCACAAGTCGATCAATATCAAGCAATTGTTGCACAGTTGTTCCCAGGTCAAGACCTGCAAGAGGTTGTTGCCTTGTCCAGAGGCGAAATGATCGATCTGGCTATGAACTTGTCCGCAGCTGGCACATGCCGTGGTCATAACCATGATCGCCGCCTTGCGCAGTTGCGAGGCGTCAGCAAGTCCGAAGGCATTACTGGTTACGATGCGTCCGAAGAGACTCTCAATCAAGATCCGGCGTTGGACGAGTTGAAGCACCTGCACGACATCATCCAAGGTAAATCCGATGATATTGTCCATGGACTGTTCTCAGTCGACGAAGCCTCGTCGTACGTCGGAGTCTCGAGCATTGCCGCCGCAATCAAAGTGATTTTCGAGATTTTCCCTAGGGCCCGTTCATTCATCATGCCAACGCAGACTATCAGCGTAGAAGCCGCATGCACGAGGCCCTATGAACTGCATGCGGATCAGAACGAATTGCCACCGGAAATCCTCGGCGTCAGACTTATCGACTCTTATTTCGCACATGTACACACTCTTATGCCAATGCTTGACGAAGAAAGCTTCCGATGCCGCTATCAGCATCAACCGCGACGAGATCCATCCTGGTCGTGTCTCTTGCACATGGTCTTTGCACTTGGGTCACTGGCAAGCTCTACATGTAGCAACGAGGAGCATCTCGTTTACTACCAACGTGCTCGAAAGCACATGGCTGTGGAGACTTTCGGCAGCGGTCGTCTTTACACCTTGCAGGCGTTCGCACTAATTTCTGGCTGTTATCTCCATTGGCTGAACCGATCGAACGAGGCATACACCATGATGGGCGCAACGCTCAGAATGGCCATTGCTCAAGGGCTGCATCGGGACAGCGAAGCCCCCACAGTTGTGGGTGCACCCAGTTGGATGGACGCAGAAGCAACCACGGAGGCACGCAGGCGGACGTGGTGGACACTTTATGTCCTCGATACCTGGGCCAGCAGTACCACAGGACAGCCATCGCTCGGCAGAGCTGTTGCGGGCATAACGACTAAGTTTCCGCGGTTGCCAGAACAATTGGACGATACACAGCATACAGGACTGCTTCCGTTGAGGCATAATGTCGCATACTGCAAGATAGCCACAAAGGTGCAAGACGCAATTGCTGCTCATATCACCATACCATTCGAAGAGCTTCAGGCTCTAGACGTAGAGCTCGAAAGATGGCATGAGGAGCTTCCTCCAATACTGCGGCATGTCGTCGAACGACGTGCTCAACACAACCGACTCCGCG
Source organism: Mycosphaerella sp. Ston1 (assembly GCA_000504405.2). Taxonomy (NCBI): domain Eukaryota; kingdom Fungi; phylum Ascomycota; class Dothideomycetes; order Mycosphaerellales; family Mycosphaerellaceae; genus Mycosphaerella; species Mycosphaerella sp. Ston1. Next base: position 121,217 of record KZ105097.1, on the reverse strand, counting down.
AGAGCGCGGAAGAGCAGACTAAGGTCTCGCTCAGGCCGCATCGGCCTCGATCCAGGAAGAGTAGTGTGTCAAACTGCGCACAACCTCCAGAACGAGGCGTAACAGTCTGCCCAGAAGTGCTGCTGACGCCGCGAGCCATCATACACTGGCGCTATCAGAACCTCAAGATCTTAATGTGCAGGCCTACACTGCTTGCTACCGCATTGCGTAGATCTTCTTGGTCGACCATGTCAGCTGACCAACGCCTGATCGTTGGTAGGTGTCGCACGTTTGCGACCCAGACCATAGCAGATATTGAGGCTTCGTGCCAGGAGGACCTAGTTGCAGGTTGGAACGCCGTCTGGATGATGTACCAAGCAGTGATGGTGCCACTCGTCTCGATATACTCAGTTCTGTCGCTGCCATCCAGTGCAGTAAGCTCGCCACATACACCAGGGACCATGAACACTCAATCTACCCGCGAGAGCGACGATGATATCGAGAGCTGGAAACAGGACGTCGAGAAGGCCATAAATTTCTTCGACAGGATGCAGCCCTGGTCGCTCGCAGCTGGCAAGTGTCGAGACGCTGTGCAACAGCTTTATAGTGTCGCAAAGCTCGTTGCACAGGAGTCAACGGCACCTCATTCCCGGGCAGATGCGAGTGCGCCATTGTCGACCGTCTGCGAGCCACAAGGCACGGCGCAGTACGACTCCATGCACATCGCCGACAATGTCAGCCCCGACATCAACAGCGACGTCGCCATGGCCGAATATTGGGATGATATGATGAGGGAATTGCCGAATTGTTTCAACTCTCAGTACGAATGGTGGACTCCACAAGATTGGCCATCATAGCAAGGAGGGTCGTCGCATAAGCGAAGAAGTCAGATCAAGCCATGATAGTCTCCCAGCCGTTTTGTATCACAACATCGAGCCAGTAGACGTCTTGTTGCCCCGCATCGATCCTCCTCAACGTCTCCTTGACAATATCGATGCACACTCTGATAGGTTTCGGGGGCAAAAGCGTCAGACAGATCGTGAGTCGATCAAGCACCAATTTCCGCATCAAAGCAACTTCTGCAAAATGGCTGTCGACCCCATCATCTCCGTCTGGACGATCAATGCCTGGCAATTCGCAGACAAGTTCGGATGCGAGAATCACGAGCAGGAAAGGTTGAAAGTCCCGAGTGCCAGATTCGAGAGGCATAGTCTCTAGCAATCTCAGAGCTTCCAGCGCGAATGATGTAAGCCACTTACTCCTTCTATCCGCTATGGCCATGGCAGGCTCATCTGGGATCAGCAGTGCAGGCGGATGATTGTCTTCAACCGACAGCCTTCCTGAGAAGGTGTCGGGAAAGACACGGTAAAGCTGTAGCAGGCCTGCATAGCGATACAGCTCGGCTAATGTCGTAAGATGCCAGACCGGCGTCTCATCATCTTCAGGGTGGACTATGTCATTTGCATCGGGGTGCCGACATGCAAGAAGTTGGCTCTCCAGCTCTCGCGCTCGTTCCAGATCGTGGTTTAGTTGGTGCACATAGGCCTGTGTGACAAAGCTCTGCTGTTGATGGCGCTTTCTATGCGAGCGGACCAGCCTGCCAACATCCGCGACGAGCTCTATCGCATCACGAGCGACTCCTGTCCAGGGGTGGGCGATGTGTTTGGCCGGTTGGCAGGTGAGCACAGGCCCAAGCGGCGTCGAGCATTTGCCGACAGCTGTGTCATCAGCGACGAATGTCAACAGCATCTCCCAAACCACCATGGCCTCTCTAAAGAAATTAAAGCTGTCTAGATTGACTTCGTGCTGTACGAGCTCGCCCGTGACAGCCAGATCATCGAGGCGGTCTCTCATCAGGGCATAGAGGTCCAGGCCTAGGTCAGTTGCATCGTGCCAATTTCCAGTAGGACCGAACATCATCAGAGCAAGCAACGCTTTGCCATCGAGCTGAGGTTGACTGAATATCAGATTCATGGCTTCTTGACGAAGCTTCCTGCCAATGATGTTGAATCGAGGATGAGTTTCGTTGAGACAAGCGGCAGCCATCGACTGCGCTGCGAGGCTGATGACCTGCGAGTGACTATGCATACTGGATACAACGGATCTGAAAGGGTTCCGGTGATCGTCATAGACAGAATATAGCTTCGAGACGTTCTTGAAGTAGTACGATAGTAACTCTGAAGACTGGTGCGCCAATGATCCTTGTGCTCGTGGCTGAACCTCCCGCCCATGCGTTCGTAAAGATTGCAGCATGTCCGAACGCTGCAATGGCACTGCTACATCGATGGTAGCAATATCGGTATTTTTGGGCTCGATGAGCTCAGAAAAGTCCAGAACATGAAATGGTTGGTCCTGTAAGGCGAAGCTATCCCACAAGGGACTGGCAGAAATGGATGCGGGAGTTTCTTCTGCCAATTTCCGAGAGTCCATCGGCCTGCCAGGCGGAGAAGTCATTCCGAGCCAGTCGAGGTCAACGTCCGTATCGTTGTGTGTTGCGCCATGTGTGCCAGCGCTTATATTGTTAATGTCGTTCAGCCACTTGTACTTCTGCACGTAACCAGGACACTCGATACCAAGTCGGCTGCATCGACCACATTCGGGCTTAGATTCATCACATTTCAGCTAAATTGTGGTCAGTCCAGAGACGCGCACCAGGTTTCTGCATCGTGAAAGCTCACATGGTGGGCCTTGCAGCGTGAACATCCTCCACGGCTCTTCTTGGTAGAGCGACGCTTCATCACCGCCTCCGGCATAGCGGCGATACTACTTGTGCTACAGATGAGTTATACCAATGGCATTTGTGCCTCAGATCGCTGGGGGGTGACTGTCTTGCTGCGCAGCTTGTTTGCTCCTGTAAGGTAGTTCTGCAATCCGGCGGTCTAGTATGCAATCCATGCAATGTGATGATTCAACTTTGTATCGCATTGTGAGATCAGAAGAGCGAGAGCCCGATGAATGTGAAAGAGATGAGTGAGCATGAGGCGCCCGCTCAAGGTTGAAAAGTGCGTTCCGCTCCGAACTGCCGCAACGGGCAATCGAATACGATTGTGCATGCCAAGTAGAACAGTTCTATCGTGAAGAAGCCGTGGGAGCTGCTGCCTCACTTCTCTGAACTCATACATGTACCTCTGACTTCAGCGACAGGATCTGAGCCAAGATCATGAGACTGGTTATTCTGAAGGTTGGTGACATACTTCCTGTGAAGCGGCAACTTCTCCAATCACAGAACGGGATGCTGCAGGCTGTCGAGCGCGAACGCAAAGGAATTCATATCGTGGCTGCTGAGCTAGGTCGACGATGCACTCTCGTGATGCTGTAGCATGAACTTCATGTTTGACTGCTGGTATTTAGTACAGGAACAGATATCAACCCATCAGCTGTCCAATATCAGTGGGCGGCCATCTCGTTTGCGCGAAACTCAAACAACGCTTGATACCCTGCAGCATCTTCCTCGTAGTCTCATCACTCAATATGTGGGCCTGATTATTGTCGCCATGAAGCTTCTCTCTCGCGCTTCGCTCGTGAATGCCTACCATGGTGACTCCGATGGGCCAGGCGGCTTTTCCAATACTGAGCCTGAGGTACGCATCGTTCGCGTGCACGTAACGCTTTTTCTGCGCAAGATCCACAATCTCTAGAATGGGCGGCAGGATAGCCTCTTCAATTGTGTTGGATTCGAGTTTCTTGAACAGAGGAACTAGATTGTCCTTGGCAGCTAAAAAGGAATTGTAGGCCTGCTTTCCCGACGCAGAGTCTTTGACGTCTTTGCTTCGCCGAGCAAGAGCATTTTGCCATTCGGACAGAAGCATATCGAAGTAAGATGCAAGCTGGCGGAGGAGGAATTTATACGCTTCTGGGTCTTTGGGCACGCTTTCCGGCACTTTCATGTCGGCCTCCGCAACCAGTTCCAGAGTTGTAGGAATAGGTCCTGTGGTCAACTTTGGCGCCAGCGCTTTGGCTGTGAGCTTGCGGAATCGTCGAAGTCGCTGGTTATGTGTCTCGCCGAACAGGATGCGAGGCTCGCCCATATCGTGCAGCTTGGCCAGTAGGGTCTCCTCTGGTAGATCCTCTTCGCCCTCCTTCAGTGGCGCCGCTTCATTGTCCTTCTTCTGCAGCTCTGGCAGACCCAGGCGCTTCCTTCGCGCTCTCTCCTCGGCTTCTTCTTCCTCTTCTCGCAACTTCCTGCTTTCTATCGCCAGTCGCTGCTTTTTCTCCTCGCGCGCGCGCAATCGCTCTGCTTCGTCTTCCTCTCGTTTGCGCTTCTTATCGAGTCTCTCCAAGCGTTCTTTCTCCAATCGTTCCTGTTCGCGCGCATAGTCTGCTTGTCGTTGCGCCTCAATTTCTGATCGCTTGAGATATTTCTTACCATTGTCTTCCGGTTTGGCTGCAGTCGACGACGCAATCTGCGACTTCATCAGGCTGGCGAAGTCCATCATGGCAGTAATGTCTCGGCTGAGTTGATGTGGGCGAGTGGAAAGATGGAAGAAACTTGGAAGCCAGAATTTCGAGCTGTCTGTCAAACTAAACTTCGACAGCTCCGTCAAGCTTCCCTTCAAGGCGCCACCATTGTTACAACAACTTAACCACTACCTACCTCACCTTGCATTGTCCATGCCCAAATAACAAGAATACCGTTCTCTCACCGTCACGATGGCGCTCCAACCGGAAGCCGGCAGCAGCATCGATCGCGCAACAACGGCACCGTTCCTCCTCCGCCTCTTCTGGCGACAGTCGCGTGCTCTCGACCCTTGGGAATTCAGTGTCGCGCCTCCAGCAGATACCACCAACATCCCCGATTACTCCTCTCTCCTTCCCTCTACGATCCGCTCACAGAGCGTTCAAATCTACACGTGGCCAAACTGTACTCTCGGCGAGCTTACAGCCCTTTTCACCTCTGTTCTGCCATCCGGCGTGATACCATCCCCTGCTGTGGGCACGCGTCTGGTCTTCAAATTGATCTTTCCCGATACGCGCGCGACAATAGTGGAGGGGAATCGAGGGAAATGGATCGACAAACCACTGGGTTCTGTGGTGATTGGCGGCTCTGCTGCAGAGCTTCAAGACGATGAGGACGAGATGCTAGATATTAAGGATAATCTAGAAGGGGATGCGCATAAGACTTTGGCTGGTGCGAGGTTTGTGATTGGAGACTACGTTGCTTGTTCGATTTATCCCCCAGGAGCAGATGGCAGGGTGCAGCCACTACCATCGCACGGAGGTAGAGGACCACCAAGGGATGGCGGATACGGAAATCGTGGGCCACCTCCACCAAGAGAGAATGGATATGGAGGAGGCAATGACTATGGGAGAGGAGGTGGTGGCTATGGGAGAGGCTATGGGAGAGGAGGATCAGGATATGGCGGGTCACGAGGAGGCGGCGGGGGTCCATCCGGAGACTGGCGTAGAGGAGAACGACCACCTGGAGGCGGATATGACGGCTCTAGAGGAGGCGGAGGTGGAGGGTACAGAGGCGGTTACGGATCAGGTCGGCCCTATTAGCAATGGGATAGGCCACGACCATGGAGTGCACGAGAAAATCACCTTACGTGCAATTCCCGGGGAGTATCTACTAGTTGTGTGAATCAACCAGTGTGTTGACATTAGCGAAGGCGTTCTGGTAAAAGAAGCTGTAAGCTGCATGGACAGAAAGGGAAAGGAAAGTGTTGACCATTTCTCTTGCTCCATTAGGCGGGGTACTATGCTCAGGAGTCCATCGACTCGGCGAGCAAATGCGGTATCGAAGTGTACTGCATCGTCATGACATGAATTCACATGACCACCGTCTGCAGCCAGCTTGATCTATCCCGACTCATGTCATCCTGAGGCAATCTGCTTGTTACATCTCGTTGTGCGTGCTCCTCATTTCGAACATTCTGTAACTCTTGACCGCGGTTGGACACTCCGAACTACGCCTGGATCAAGATGAGATGTCGACCTTAGCGATGTGCTGTCTTCGTAAAGTCATGCTGATTCTCTATTGCAGCAGCTCTCCCCGAGCACTGGAGCTGCTAAGAGCCGCTCACGTGGTGTCACGGCTGATCGATTGTACCATCGAAGATGAGACCACGGCGGATTTGATGATTCCAATCAGCACCAGCCTTCAAATCACTGGCATAACACACGAATTGAGCACACGAAATGCTTCACAATACTGCCAACACCAACCCTACAGCCTCATCAAACTGTGCCCTTCCAGTCAAACTGCCTGCAGCATCCTCCAAGCCAAGGCCCACGACCAGTAACCTCTGTTCACTCGGCCGCTTCATCAAAATAGCACTAGCAATAGTCGTTGCCAATGTCTGCCCCACCACCTCATCCTCGCGTTTCGTGCCACCTAGAACAGTCGTAGCAGTCAAGTGGCTCATGGGGAGCAGATCGTTGTCGGGATCTCCACTTGAAACAGGCATTGGATTCATTGGGTCTGCTGAGGTGGATGCGAGTGCTACGTGAGCCCAGTGCGATAGCTTGCCGGCTTGGGAAAGCGTTATGATGATCTTGTCTGCAAAGGCAATCGATGTGACGGTGGTAAGAGTGTCGTTGACGAGTCCAGATGTTGACCTTGAAGGCGCTGGAAAGGGCGCTGGATAGACATTCGCTTGAGCTGTTACGGCGGCCATGACTGGTTGCTTTTCCTTCGACTCCGTCCTTGCTTGATCTGCCTTAGAAGAATTCGGCCCTCCCTTCCTGACAACTGTGCTGTCAAGTGAAGCAGAGCTCCTGCTCTTGCCCTGTAGGTTCTCGGCACGGAGATGGGAGCGGACCGAGTCCCGATCCCTGCAAACGTGGAGGTGGAACCCGCTCAAAAAGTTCCCGTCTTGAAACGCGACTTTGCAGGTGATTTCGATCACCAGGCTGAAGATGCCGCCCAAGTTCGTACCACGGGAAAGGAAGCACAGGAAGATAGCAAGGCAAAAGGAAGCAAACAGAAAGAATGGGCTGTCCCAGCACGAAGAGGCAGATCAGGCCAATGCCACCGAGATCGTGCCTGCGAGTCAGAGTGAGAAAGATGAAAGGCGACGGAAGCTGAAAGAGGAGTTGGTAGCACTTCAGCCAGAGTCAAAGGCTTCTTCGAAGAAGAGGAAGCGGCTGGACAAATACGTCGAGACGAAGCTCAAAAAGGAGGAGAACCAGGAACTGCTCAAGAAGCTCGCTGCGCACAAGGTGGACACGAGTCTGCTCAGGAGCTCGAAGCAGTTGAGCCGGGTCAGCGATACGAGACGGGAACAACTGCAGCGGGCATTGAAGGAAAGAGAGGCAGGGATCAAAGGCAACTACGACGAGATTTTGTTCGAGCGACGTCCAGACATACCAGTAGCCATCGACGACGATTTGGAGGATAACGTTGGAAGTGTAAAGGGCGAGCCCCAGAGTGCCGTGTGTCTCGAGAAGCCGCTTGTAAATTCAGCTGAGGTAGTGTCGGGAGGAGGCTTGAAGAGACCCTTGGAGCTGGACGATAGTGGTCAGCCCATTATCGCGCGGAGAAAGCGCCAGAAGAAGTCGGCCTCGAAGCAGCCGCGTCTTGTCTTCAACCCTGAACCAGCTCAGGCAAGCGACGAGGAAGAAGATGAGGATGATCAGGCTTCGCAGGAGGATTCCGATGCATGGAATGGCTTCGAATCAGATAGAGGTCAATCGGAATCGCAAGATTCTGATATGTCTGAGGATGATCACGACTCGAGTGACTCAGGCGAAGATGAAAGCATGACAGATGATTCGGGAGACGATGATGAAGAAGACGATGTCATGACTGACGACAAACCAGCCAGACTTTCTGCTTTCAAAGCATGGGCAGACTCGCAGCGAAATGAGGCAGTTGGATTTGCTCCGTCATCTGTAATAGACAATCAGGATGCAGCAAAGGCGGTATTCAAGCCTAGGGAAATAACGCCAGACCCAGTTGCCATGGATATTGCGGCAGCATCACAGCTAACAGAAAGCACTTACCGACCAGCAAGTTCCGTGGTTGTAGAGCGAAATCCTGAGATCCAGGAGGCGCGGCTGAAGTTGCCTGTCGTGCAGGACGAGCAAAAGATAATGGAAGCTGTGCACCACAATCCAGTCACGATAGTTTGCGGCGCAACTGGCTCTGGAAAGACGACACAACTGCCCCAGATGCTGCTTGAGAATGGTTATGCTACCAAAGGCATGATTGGCATTACTCAGCCTCGAAGGGTCGCCGCAACGTCTGTCGCAGACCGTGTCAGATACGAACTTGGGAATACGTACGGCAAGCAAGTTGCACACCAGGTCAGATTCGACAGCAGTGTAGGCCGAGACACACGGATAAAGTTCATGACTGATGGAATTCTGCTCCGCGAGATCTCGCAAGACTTTGCCTTGCAAAAGTACAGTGCCATTGTCATAGATGAGGCACACGAACGCAGCGTGAATACTGATATTCTGATCGGTATGCTGTCGCGCATAGTGCCTCTTCGTCAAGACCTGAGTCGTGAGAAACCGGAGGAATTTGTGCCTCTGAAGCTCATTATAATGAGTGCAACCTTACGGGTCACAGACTTTTTGATGAACGAAAGGCTTTTTCGTAAACTGAAGCCGCCTATTGTAGAAGCAGAAGGACGTCAGTACCAAGTCACGGAGCATTTTGCAAGAAGGACACAGCGAGACTATGTTGCCGAAATGGTTCGCAAGGTTGCAAAAGGGCACAAGAAGCTGCCACCTGGAGATATACTTGTATTCTTGACAGGACAAGATGATATCCAGACTGTGCAGAAGAGGTTAAAAGAGCAGCTTACGCTCGAAAGTGCCAGTTTTCAACTTTCTGCAAATCGCGCTTCCAGAGACAAGGTGATCAACGACTTCATGGAGGATGATGGAAAAGGCGAAGCCGACGACTCGGATTCGGAGGCAGAGATTACGGGCTTGGACGAAGTGGAAGACGATGACGCGGAATTTGCGGTCGATGTGGAATCAACTACTGCCACAACGGCGCGAGGACCTCTCAAAGCTCAGATCTTGCCTTTGTACGCGGCACTATCTAAAGCCCAGCAAGATCAGGTCTTTATTAAGACACCAGAGGGTGTTCGGAAAATCATTCTCGCAACCAACGTGGCTGAGACCTCGCTCACTATAGATGGCATCAAGTACGTCTTTGACTGTGGTCGCAGCAAAGAGAAGCAGTACGATATTGCGACCGGCGTCCAACAATTCGTGGTCGATTGGATCTCTCAGGCCAGCGCATCTCAGAGACTAGGTCGTGCTGGACGTACTGGTCCAGGCCACTGCTACAGATTGTACAGCTCCGCGATCTACGAGCGCTATTTCGAGAAGCACACTTTGCCAGAGATCCTGCGGACACCCATAGAAGGCACAGTCTTACAACTCAAGAACATGAAGGTGGACAATGTGGTCAACTTTCCGTTCCCCACCCCACCACAGCCCGAACAACTTGCACAGGCTGAGCGCTTGCTCAAGAATCTGGGCGCTATTGACGCGAGAGTTGGTCAAGTGACGGCAACAGGCAAAGAACTGATCAATTACCCTGTCAATCCTCGCTTCGGTAAGATGCTGATGCTGGGTCGACATTATGATGTTCTTGCATATGTTATCGCTCTAGTCGCAGGCCTGGCAGTAGGTGACATTTTTATTCCCGAACCTCAGATAGCCAAGAAAGACGGCGAGGATGAAGACAGCGATCACGAAACCAGATCAGCACGGAAGCTTATGGACGCCGCAGCGCAGACCATGTCAGAGAAGCGACGTCAAGCTTATGGTCGTGCTCGAGAAGCACTTACCTACAAGGGCGACACTTCCGACGCCATGAAAGTCCTCACTGCCGTAGTGGCTCATGCTCATGCAGAAGCAGAAGGAGGATCGGCCGCTTTCTGTGAGAAGCACTTCCTGCGTGAGAAGGGAATGACTGAAGTACAAGCGCTACGCCGGCAACTTCACAATCTTACTGAAGGTCTCCTCAAGGATGCCGCTGACCGCTCTTTCCGGCCAGCGCTCAGCCCACCCTCAGACAAAGAGGTCGGTCGCATCAAGCAGATCGCCGCTGCGGGCTACATAGATCAGGTAGCCGTACGCTACGATCTTCTCCCAGGAGCTGTCTCAGTAGGCAGAAAGCCACAGCGCGCAATCGAAGTCGCGTACCGAACACTTCAAACGAGCACAACGGACGTGGACCGGCAAGCCAGTATGCAAGAACAAGAGCGACAGAAATGCGTATTTGTTCACTCCAGCAGTCCTCTTGCACGTCTTTCGCCAACCGAGATGCCACCATACGTTGTCTATTCCTCACTCAGTCGTGCTGCAGCTCGCACGGTCGGTGCGACGCAGCGCACACGTTTGCATCCACTCACGCCCGTGACGCAGCCGCAACTGGCCAGTTTAGCGGAAGGGACGCCTTTGCTGGATGTTGGGAAGCCGATTGGTAAAATCGAGGAACTGGCTGGGGGGAGAAGGCAATGTTGGGTCTCTGTTGCTCTGCGCGATCCGTCAGCAATCGGATCGACCGGCTGGCCCTTGAAAGCGTGGAAGGTTGTCCAAGTCAAGAAGGGGAAGGAGTGGGCGATAGAGAAAGTGTTAGACAGAGGAAAATAGGCGACTCTGAGAATGCTTGTGAACTCGTTCACTTCACTTATATCCTTCAGGTATACTCCGTACTACTGTGACTAATGATTAAGACTCACGTAAATTGTCAACCTGGAACCCAACGTGGCTCACGGCTGCGGTCGAAAGTTCGTCAGGGAAGTGTTGGCGCCCCGAACCTTCTTTGACGGTACACATCATGACTCAACCTGGTGCATGGATCAAAGTCACAGTCAATTGGTCCCCAGTATCAGCACGCTAGTGAATGGCTGCGGCAGCGTGAGACGGTGGAAAGCAAAACGAGAGAGACTTCTCTGTGAACCAAGGGGTGGCCCTTGCGATTGTTGGAAGACTAGGAGGTACCTTACTGTACATTTCACTTATTAGTAGAACCGACCTACTCCCCTCCTCACAGATGAGCGGCCGACTTCACGCGATATACAGCCAGCTGCTATATCCTGGTTCGGCCTCATACTAGGCACAACGCTGCAGCTCAATTGACGATATAAGATGTTGCTGTGCAATTCCAGTCCAACGACATCAGGAACGATATTGTTCTGTTAACTGCCCGCTACCAATTGTTGGCGAAGCGAATGAACCGGTATTCCTTCGGGCGGAGCATACCCCAAAAGTTGTAAGCGTTGTGCCAGCGCGCCCAAGCCAGGTATAGAATACTGTCATGAACGAAGTTCCCAGAGAAGAGATGTATGCCTTAGACCATACTGCTGTACGTATGGGGTCGTCCTGAAAATACTGTGATACTTTAGGCTTGATCTTACGGATACTTTTTATTTGTAAGCCACGAATCCTTCTACACGTTCGAGCCTGCCTCGACGTGCCGCAGCATTCATCCTTTGTAAAAGTTGTAAGCAGTAGCAGGATACACAGATAGAATGCCTACGCTGCCGCAACAAGCAAGGGGAGGGAGTTCTAACAACAAAGCCAGATTACCAAGCAGTACATCCCCAAGATCAATATGAGTGTGATTCGTTTTCGGGCCCGATCTCGAGCCAGTTCCAGTGTGAGCTCTCCTATCATCAGAGCATCTCTCGCAGCAGACGCACAAGACTGGAACGAGCACTTCCTTGAAGACCTACCTCATCATCACTGCTCAGATCCCAATTTCCGATATTCTAGACGTCGTCCTGCCGGTTCACGGCGACTCAAATCCTGCCTTGAACCGCAGCACCGCGAGCGAAAAGGACCTGGTACGGCAGAAGACTTTCAGCTTCCGAATATACTCCAAAGACCATAGCAGTCCGTATGCGGAGCAGGGAATACCAGCAGCATTTCGCCAGCCAAAGATCGAAAGACTGGAGAATACCTGGATGGTGTCCAACTACCGCTAGAAGGCCGAAGCGAGTGGATATTGAGGCGTCTGCAGGATCAGAATATGTGGTCGTCCGGTGATTAAACAAGTTTGATTATTCTTTTTGTCTATCTCTCTATTTGGTTCGATTCGATTCGATCCGATTTGCAGCGCTCTTATAAAAGCGGTAAAAAATAAAAACGGCGTGATACTCCTTACTTGACTACTACTCATCACACGCTTTCACTATATTACCCTGTTTACCTGATTACCCTCTATACACACATGCCACACAGACAGACATATATACTACAGCTCATTTGGGAATTACCCTATAAGTAACGTTTTCAAGGCTCAGCTCAAACCCCGTGGAAGACTTCGTGTTCCTTGAACCTTGCTTTACCTACAGGAGTAACACTATAGCGCATTATATCGATGAGACTGGTGATCCCTCTGTTGAACCAGATAGCTCGCAAGACTGTGTTTCTCCTGGAAGATTGGAGCTGGCGGTTGGATTGTGGTGCCCTGCCAGTCGACCTCAACACCATCATTGCTGGATCGCGCGGCCATCGACTATGCCATCTACCAGCCACAGCAATTCTCGCGTTTGCTCAGTAGCTTCACTTCAGCTAAAAAGTGGCTGGGAGCCCCATAATAAAATCACTTGGCAGAACTGCTGCTCTGCTGCAAGTTCCTCTTCAGCAGAAGCCCGCTGTCGAACACCTTCATACCAACAGTCATCACCCGTCTGTCGAACACATTCATACCGACAGTCATCACCCGTCCTTGAAAATCTCCTTGAGCGACAATTGCTAACATGAAGACCATACCAGAGATCCCGTACCTTGGTTCTCCTGCTCTCAGCAGCCCCTTAGTGTCGAAGGGGCTGAACCCCTTCGACACTAAGTTCGAAGGCCTCGAAAGCTTGATCTCCGATGACAACGCCCAAGCAGTAGGCACAGACGACAGCGCCTCTTCCTCTGAGGAGCCCGAGGACAGCGCCTCTTCCTCTGAATCTCCTGAGGAGCCCGAGGACAGCGAAGCTCCTACGAGCCCACCCAAGAATACATTCAGGACAACCGCGCCATCGATCAAGAACTAACCGGAGCCTCTCATATGATAGGAAGCGCAGAGCAGAGATCCAAAGAGGACCAGACCAGACCAGACCAGACCAGACGGCAGAAAGGAAATAAATACGCAATAGACGAGGCGTTCTCTTTGTTTTCGCGTTGAGAACGGCAGTCTCATAAGGAATCGAGCCTTTTTTTTCGTTTGGTTTTCTTCATTAGAATAAAAAGAAGCCATAGCCAGCCAGCCAAGATGTATTCATTCCACCGCAAAGCAGAACCACGAAACAAAACGGGGATAAAAAATTTCAGGGATGAAATCATTCACCTGACCTGACCCTGATATCTACCCTACCCTACCTTACCTTACTGCCTTGTCTGCCCGACCTGCCTTACCTTTTTCTTTCGTTTGGAAGAAAGAGTTCGAGTATTATCGGTGATATTGAAATTGCGACTCATGCATGACAGACAGCAGATATAAGCTCAGAGCTGGCAAGAAGTTGATTTTCACTTGATTTTTCATATCCGCGCTTTGAGGAGATGGCAGTGGCGGGGACGGTCAGAGCAGGAGGTAAAAAAAGGTCGTATGAGCGAAATAACCTTGACGGGGACCGGTCATGTGGTGGCGCGCTGTCATGCCCACGAGAGAGGCGCCGATGGCCTGTACGAGAGCTGGAATCATTTGTTCACATGGCGTGTGTCAAATGCAAGCCCCAGTGGAAAGGTCAGCACGGTATGAGGTGAAGTTACATGTATGTACTTTGAGCGAACACAGCCGTAAGCCGTGATACTTCCATAACGTACATGTAGCTTTGTACAGAATTTGCTTTGTGCACCACTCCAGCGGTATGTGACCTCGCTGAGTTATTCGCAGTTGAGACCCTCGCAGTCACAGCCACGCCCACCTATCGCCCAGACGTTAAAACGCCCTTGTTGCCAAAGCCAGCAACGGAAAAACTCCCCTAGACGTTAAAACGTCCTTGTTGCCAAAGCCAGCAACGGAAAAACTCCCCCCCTAGACGTTAAAACGTCCTTGTTGCCAAAGCCAGCAACGGAAAAACTCCCCCCCTAGACGTTAAAACGTCCTTGTTGCCAAAGCCAGCAACGGAAAAACTCCCCCCCCCTAGACGTTAAAACGCCCTTGTTGCCAAAGCCAGCAACGGAAAAACTTTTTTGACTTGC